>CM033645.1:48599144-48818565 GCA_019512145.1 Engystomops pustulosus | reverse complement strand
TTGGTTTGTTGTGAAGACCAGTATTTTAAAAGAAAGCACGGTGTTGCTGTATTTTGTTTGCGGGACTGTTTATGCTAAAAATAAACGCCAAGTTGATCTTATACATCTACGTCTGCTGTGAACTGTGTCCTAACACACCCATCCCCGGGAAGACCCTACAATATATATATATATATATATATAATATATAATATATTATGTGTATTATAAAATGATATCATTTATCAGCTTCATAAAAAACTTAAGGACAAGTTTAACCGGTTAAGGACCAGGCCCTTTTTTGTTTTTCATTTCCATTTTTCACTCCCCACCTTCAAAAATCTATAACTTTTTTATTTTTACACGTAAAGAGCTGTGTGATGGCTTGTTTTCTGCGTAACAAATTGCACTTCGTAGTGATGGTATTGAATAATCCATGTAGTGTACTGGGAAGCGGAAAAAATATTCCAAATGCAGTGAAAAAACTCATTTTCACCGTATTCCTGTGGGTTTGGATTTTACGGCTTTCACTGTTTGCTCCAAATGACATGTCTACTTTATTCTTTGGGTCGGTGTGATCACAGGGATACCAAATTTGTATAGGTTTTATAATGTTTTCATACATTTACATTAATTAAAACCTGTACAATTTTTTTCTTTTGATTTTGCCATATTCTGGCACTAATAACTTTTTCATACTTCGTTGTACCTCCGTTGTGGGTGGTGTCATTTTTGCAACTTTTTCAATTATATCATTTTTAGGACTGTACGACCTTTTGATCACTTTTTTTTTTTTTATATATATATTTTTCAAAATGGCAAAAAAGTGCCATTTTTGACTCTGGGTGCTATTTCAGTTACGGGGTTAAATGCATATTTTGATTGGGTATTTTCAGATGCATTGATACCTAATGTGTTTATGATTTTTTACTGTTTATTTATATTTATATCAGTTTTAGGGAAAGGGGGGTGATTTGAATTAGAATTTTTTTTTTATGATTTTTTTATTTTTCTTTTTACTATTTTTCAGACTCCTTAGGGTACTTTAACCCTAGGTTGTCTGATCGATCCTATCACATACTGCCATACTACAGTATGGCAGTATATGGATTTTTCCTCCTCATTCATTACAATGTGCTGATAGCACATTGTAATGAAAGGATTAAAATGTACTCTTGGGTCTGCGGAAGACCCAAGGCTGTCATGGCAACGAATCGCCGCTCCCTGATGACATCACAGGGAGTGATGACTCTCGGCAAGATGGCAGTACCCATAATTGGTGCTAGCACTGATCAGGGGTGTCACCGGTAAGTCTTTGCCGAAATATGCATCAAAGACTTACCGACTATGGAGAGTGCTCAGCCCATGAGTCCTCTCCATACACTGAGACCCGATGTGCACCGTGTATACATGACGGGTGGTCAGGAACCGGTTAAAAACAGCTGCCCATTCTAAAGGGAAAATAATAGTAGGTTAGATAGAACTACTATCATAGTAGATTAGGATGCATGGGGATAAAGAACATTGATAATTACTCCTTTATGTTCCTCAATATTGTGGCCCTTAACCCCTTAATGCCGAAGCCACTTTTCACCTTTTTCAATTATATCATTTTTAGGACTGTACGACCTTTTGATCACTTTTAATTTTTTTTTTATATTTTTCAAAATGGCAAAAAAGTGCGATTTTTTACTTTGGGTGCTATTTCAGTTACGGGGTTAAATGCACATTTTGATAGATTGGGTATTTTCAGATGCATTGATACCTAATGTGTTTATGATTTTTTACTGTTTATTTATATTTATATCAGTTTTAGGGAAAGGGGGGTGATTTGAATTCAAATTTTTGGGTCTTCGGAAGACCCAAGGCTGTCATGGCAACGGATCGCCGCTCCCTGATGACATCACAGGGAGTGATGATTCTCGGCAAGATGGCAGTACCCGTGTAATTGGTGTTAGCACCGATCGGGGGTGTCACCGGTAAGTCTTTGCCGAAATATGCTTCAAAGACTTACCGATATGGAGAGTGCTCAGCCCGTGAGCCCTCTCCATACACTGAGACCTGATGCGCGCCGTGTATACATGACGGGTGGTCAGGAACCGGTTAAAAACAGCTGCCCATTCTAAAGGGAAAATAATAGTAGGTTAGATAGTACTACTATCATAGTAGATTAGGATGCATGGGGATAAAGAACATTGATAATTACTCCTTTATTTCCCTTAATATTGTGGCCCTTAACCCCTTAATGCCGAAGCCACTTTTCACCTTCCTGACACGGCCCATTTTTTTCAAATCTGCCCTGTGTATAAATGTTTTTTTTACTTTGGAATGCTTTAACATATCCAAGTGATTTTGAAAATGTTTTCTCATGACACTTTGAATTTCATGTTAGTTGAAAAATTTTGGTTGTATGTTTTGCATTTATTTATGAGAAAATCTGAGATTTGGAGAAAATTTGGGAAATTCTCAACTTTCAAAATTCAAAATGTTCTACTTTTTCCACACATAGTCATAACAGCAAAACAACTTAATAACTAACATTCACTGAATGTCAACTTTATGTGGACATGGTTTTTTATGCATTCTCTTATTTTTGTAGGATGTTATGGGGCTTTGAACATTCGTTGCGATTTTTCACATATTCATAAAAAACACTAAATCCTGCTATTGAGGAACCTGCTATTTAAAGTCACTTTGAGAGGCCTAAATAAAAGTAAAACCCCATTATAGAAACTACAACCCTCAACATACGTAAAACAACTTTTATGAAGTTTGTTAACCCTTTAATTGTTTTACAGGGGTTAAAACAAAATCAGATGCAGTTTTGAAATTCAATTTTTTTGGGCCAAATATAGGTGTTTTTCATAAAAACACCTATATTCTCAGTGTATAAAATACCAAAGCGCTCCACAAAGTTTGATATCCAATCTCTCCCGAGTATAACAATACCCCATATAAGGTGGTAACCTGCTGTATGGGCAGACCACAAGGGCATTGAAGAGAAGCAGCGCCATTCAGAGCAGATTATGCATTGTCACTTTTTATTGGCTATACAATCTTTATTCTTTTGGCAATTTGGACATTTTTATTGGCTATACAATCTTTATTCTTTTGGCAATTTGGACATTCAAGGGCTTATTTTTTGTGACATGAGATGCAGTTTACAAATAATTCATTTTAGTGGGTCATTAACTTATTGATGAGATTTCATTAACTCTTAAATGTATGGGGGAAAATAAAATTGTCAATTTTGCTTTCCTTTCTTTTTGTATTTTTTGGGGGTCGTACATCGTACCCTAAAATACTTTATTATCTTTATTCTATAGATGACTACGATTACGGTGATGCCTCATTTATATAGTTTTTAATATATTTTTACAATTTTACTAGAATAAAACTAATATAAAGAAAATCTCATTTGTTTTTGTATCGCCATCTTTTTTTCGGAGATATAACTTTAATATTTTTTGGTTGACAGAGCTGGTTTAGGGCTTATTTTTTAAATGTTGAGTTGTCCTTTTCAATGGTACCATTTTGGCGCACATAACTTTTTTGTGAAGGGATTTTATGAAAAATGTTCATTTTTGGCGAGTTTTTCGGGTTTGGTTCACTGAGGGGGTCCAATAATGTTCCTGACTTATTGCACAGATTGTTAAGGAAGCGGCGATACCAAATATGTGTTTTTTTTTTTTTTTGCTTTTTTGTGGTTTCTTTTGTTTTATTAGATGTGTATAGGGAATGTTTGTGTTTAGGGGACTTTAACTTTATTTAATTAATTCTTTTTTATTAAAAAGTGTTTTTATTATGTGTTTTTAACTTCTTTTCTTTACTTCTACAGATTGTCTGTTCTTCACCTAGCACAGTGTAATACAGATGTATCATGCGTGACCGCAGCATTTAAGGGGTTAACATCCACGATCGGAGGAATCTCCGATCGCGGTTGAAAGAGACGGGTGTCGGCTATAATATATAGCAGACACCAGCAGCTCCGGCCGCCGGCTCCTGAACGGAGCTCCAGGAGCTTGACGTAATAGTACTGCAAAATGCAGGAACGCACCTCCCGCCATGCAGTATTATTACGTCAAATGTCGGGAACGGGTTAAAGTGTATCTCACTTTTTAGTAGACTTAGAATAAATGAGTAATTAAGCTTGCCAGAAAGATCAAAATCAAAAAAGATTTAAAAGAGAGAGAGAAAGAAAAAGCACGAGAGGAGTAAAGTATAGAAAATGGCAAGACCAGGAGTCATCAAAAACACAGAACATTATACCTTTCCTCTTTGTGGTCTGTACAACTGGTTTTGGTTGACAAAACAAATGCAAAAAGTGTTTTTACCTGTCATAGTTACATAGTTATGTGGTGTTATTACAAAAATTCCATATCATGCTTTTAGTATTTTTCTATTTTTGCACAATATGAACAATAGTGAATGTTGCTTATTCACTATTACTTTTCAATCCCCAGATCTGTATAAGGCTGCTTTCTCACAAATGTTTATGGAGGCTGTACACTAGACGTACTAATGGCAGCTATCATATGGCCGCAATAGAAGAGCATTGTGCATGGGCACAGTACGGCGAGCTCAACATTTTTCATTGTACTGAAACAAGATGCTCTATCTTTTGCACACGTACGGCCTAGCTGCACCACTCTCTATGGAGAGGGGATGGGGGGAACTCTTCTTCAGCTGGCCATATGCTATGCCCGGGTTCTGGCCAAGGTGAGCAACATTCATGCGGAAGAAGTCTAAGAGCATTTAGAAACACAATTCAAGTACATTAGGGAGTCGCTATCCCCGGAGACACAGAACACATATTGTTGATTCCCAAATGCTTCTATGCAAATTTGCAGTGGCTCCTGTCTACGTTATAGGAGCCCCTTATGACTCTGTCGTCTACTACTCACACCTGCTTTCTGTATTTCATTTTGAAGGTAGGAAACAGGAAGAATAAATGAATTAGATTAGGCTATTATATGCCAAAAAGAGAACAGATCCTGTTTAAAGAGGAACATGTCAACATATAAGGTAAGTGCACTTGGTTTAGAAGCACTGTATACATTCTTTAAAGGGAACTTGTCCATTCAGCATGGAATTGGAATATGTGCAGTTTGGAGAAATAAACTACTCAGATTGCATATTCTTTTTAAACAGTTTTTTCAATAAATGCGTAAAGGGGACCTGTCACCAGATTTACTAATAAGCTTAATAACAAGTTCCCAGAGCAATATACCAACTTATGCCCTCACTGTTTTAGCTAAAGAAATACATAGTCCCTATACCCAAAAAATGTATTTTGTACGCCTACCTGGCAGGAGCACATCGATGTGTCCTATTTATGCAAGGCAGGGCTTTTCTTCTGTCATGTCTGCTGACACGTCCCTCATCTCCTTCTCTTGGGCTGATGAGTCATCTTCTGCCTGGCTATGGACTGCAGGGGGAAGGGGGGAAAGAGCAAACATGAGATGGGAGACTCACTGCCTTGCATGATAGCACACACCCTTGGGACACCTTGCCCGTTCAGGCAGGGTGCCAAGTAGGTCAACAAAACTTAGATAGTATCAGGGTTTATGTCCAAACTTTATTAAATTAGAAACTGCCTGTGTAAAGGACATTAAAACAAAATAAACTTTATTTGAATATCGTTAAAAGTAGCAAGGCTGCCAATTCTTGTAGACAAACCCAAAGGGCAAACATAACGACTAGGGTATCAGATCCACAGCACATATAGGGTCTGTGTGAGGAGGATAGTACTGGATTCAGTTCACTCTCCCTATTTCACACCTAGTACCCATTAACTCATGGTGGTCGTGATGGGTTCCTAACACCTAAAAAAGCATCACAGTGCTTTGTCCCCCATATGTCCGTTTTGGTGTATATGACAATACGGGACAGGAAACGATAGTGACCATCTAGTCAATTAGAAACCTGACGTGTTTCCCCGCTTAGAAGGTTCTATAGCGGTTCATCAGAGGTATTTACACTAGCGACCGACTAAATCTTTCTAAGCTTCCTAACTAGAGATGAGCGAACACACTCGTCCGAGCTTGATGCTCGTTCGAGCATTAGCGTACTCGTAACTGCTCGTTGCTCGGACGAATACTTCGCCAGCTCGAGAAAATGGCATCTCCCGCCGTTTTGATTTTTGGCGGCCAGAAACAGAGCCAATCACAAGCCAGGAGACTCTGCACTCCACCCAGCATGACGTGGTACCCTTACACGTCGATAGCAGTGGTAGGCTAGCCTGATCAGGTGACCCTGGAATAGACTAGCCCCTGCCCGCGCTGCTCGGATCATTCTCTGTCTGGATGCCGTTAGGGAGAGAGTTGCTGCTGCTGCAGGGATAGCGTTAGGGTGTTATATTAGCTTACTGTTAGGCAGGAGTGAGTCTACAAGAACCCAACAGCCCTTGTTAGGGCTAGAATAGCGTTATATTTAATTTTTTTTTTGTTTGCTTGTGGCTGGGATTGCTGGCACTAGTAGTGCAGCTAGTACCATATTGTGAGGAATTTGCTGGGAGACTTGCGAACGTTATATTTAGCTCTTCTCCACCATTCTAAAAACACCCAAGTGGACACAATTTATTAGGGTTTGATTGAATTAGGCACAGTTGACGATTTTTTTTCTTCCAAACTTAAAGTGACTTAAAAATCCATTAGTGTTGTGTGCTGTCAGTGTAGGTAGAAACTAGGGTACAAGAACCCAACCACTTTCTAGGCCTACAAATAGCGTTACTATATATATATTATTTTGTTGATTTTGCTTGTGGCTGGCCTTGCTGCGCACTACGTAGTGCAGCTAGTACCAATATTGTTGAGGAATTTGCAGGAGGACTTGGAATGTATATTTTAGCTCTTATTGACACAATATCCATCTCAACCACTAACGTGGGACAATTTATTAGGGGTTTGATTGAAATTAGGCACAGTTCTGCCTTTTTTTTTTTTCAAAACTTAAAGTAACTTAAATCCATTGTGTGTGTCAGTGTAGGTTTAAAAACTAGCATACAGAACCCAACTGGCTTTCTTAGGCCTAAACTACGTTATATATATATATTTGTTGATTTGCTTGTGGCTGGGATTGCTGGCACTAGTAGTGCAGCTAGTACCATATTGTGAGGAATTTGCTGGGAGACTTGCGAACGTTATATTTAGCTCTTCTCAAACATCTCAAACACCTAAGTGGGACAATTTATTAGGGGTTTGATTGAATGAGGCACAGTCTGACGATTCTTTTTTTTTTTCAAAACTTAAAGTGACTTAAAATCCAGTTGTTGTGTTTGGTTTGAAGCCTGAGTCCATTTGGGGTATGTCGCTATGCCACTCTCTAGCCTGCCGCTGCTGCCACTGCCTCTGCATGCCGTCTTCTATAGTGTCAGGGTCAATTATTAGATGTTTTAGATGCTATCTAGCCTCATTCGGTCACTCTGTCATGGTCATGCTGTTGCCCATAATTTTGGCATAATGGTGCGATTAAGCAGCCTCAGAGGCATCCATGCATGCTGCCCCTGCTGTTTCCTGTCCATTTCCGTGGTGTTTCCATCATTTTCTGAGGTTTCAAGGTGTTTAGCCAAGCTTCTCTGTGCAGACCCTTGGTCCCCTTGAAAAATGCTCGAGTCTCCCATTGACTGCAATGGGGTTCGTTATTCCAGACGAGCATTAGAGCATCGGGAAAAGTTAATCTCGAATAATGAGCACCCGAGCATTTTAGTGCCCGCTCATCTCTAGGTGTTTCCATCATTTTCTGAGGTTCCCAGGTGTTTGGCCAAGCTTCCTTGTGCAGAGCCTTGGTCCCCTTGAAAAATGCTCGAGTCTCCCATTGATTTCAATGGGGTTCGTTATTCGAGACGAGCACTCGAGCATCGGGAAAAGTTTGTCTCGAATAACGAGCACCCGAGCATTTTAGTGCTCGCTCATCTCTATTCCTAACACATTACTTTGATAACAGCCAACTAGCTAAACTTGAGCATATAGAGGTTGCCCACGCTAGTATGGTTATACATGCCGTCACTTGTGTGGCCTTAATGTAGGACATCACTGAGATCTTGTTAGTGTCCCAGGTGGGTGTCAGTGTGTGGGCCTATCTCCTCATGACATTGCCCCTTTAATAAAAGTGAGTTTAAAGGAGTGTAAGTATTTTCTGCTTGTACTGTGTAATACTTTATATTTCATAGGCGTTAATATGGGAATTTCTGATCATCCCTGATTTATATGAAAGCAACCGGTAATGAAACAGAGATGAGAATCAATCAACCAATTGAAGGGATCCTGAAGGCAAATCACCTTCTGATTGACTGTGATTTATTAAAACTGAGGTAATGAGAAGTAGCATATTTCACAATGTTAAACAGTTGGACCTTACCTGCCTGAGCACATTTATGTGTTTGTATTTGGTTTTATGCATATTTTTAGTCCTTCATTGCAAATCTCTCCATTCTTATTATGGGTTAATAAATCTGTTCAGTCCATTTTGTCATTTAAGGCTGATGTTATATCTTTACTAAACCTCTTCAGCTTGAGGCAAAGTATGTTAGCATATCTAATCTTTGTTCAACAACTCTTCCCTCACATTGATTTGGTGCTAGATACAATCATGCAAACTGACATTACATTAAGAAGATCTTCTATTAAAACTTCGCTGAAAATGGGAAGACATATATGAGTAAGGTATGATATTTATAGCATTGGCATTTTTCGCTGTGATTGTAAATAAAACAATTATTTATTTGTGGAATATCTAAAAATTATTTTAAAAGTGCTATTTTTCGCCGGACTGCTTGTGAAAGTGAAGACATTGGGGGTCATTTACTAAGGGCCCGATTCGCGTTTTCCCGACGTGTTACCCGAATATTTCCGATTTGCGCCGATTGTACCTGTATTGCCCCGGGATTTTGGCGCACGCGATCGGATTGTGGTGCATCGGCGCCGGCATGCACGTGGCGGAAATCGGGGGGCGTAGCCGAGCGAAAACCCGACGGATTCGGAAAAAACGCTGCATTTAGAAAAAAAATTGTGTCGCGAAAATTTCACTCACCTTCATCCAGGATAGGCCGGTGTATTTCGAGGCATTCCAGCGGACTTCAGCGCAGCAGCGCCACCTGGTGGACGGCAGAGGAACTACCATCAGAAATCCCGGCCGGACCCGAATCCAGTGCAGAGAATGCGCCGCTGTATCGCGAATGGGCCGGGTAAGTAAATCTGCACCATTGCGTCATGTTTATTAAAATACCAAGCATAGTTGGATGAGATGTTTAAGACTTTCCATTCATACTCTGTACTTCCTATTAGTTGGCTTAGTTCATTGTAGAAATACTCATAACATGTTTTGCACACTTGCAAAGTAGGCCACACTCACTTTTCCAACATCACACCCATTTTACACAATGAATGTGGTGCAAAATGTTTTGTTGCAAATTTCAGATACAGATATTGCATACAAAAAAAGCAGTCCACCATATCCACAGAAATATATAATCTAAAATCGTATAAACAAGCAAACAAAAAAGGAAATAAGTATCAGCTCACCCAGTCAGCAGCTCAAGTTCACGCCGTGCCACGTTCCAGGGGACGGCCAGGGGACATATAGTGAATGAGTAACCAAAAAAGAAATACCATCGGCATCAAGCAAAAAAAGTATAACAAATTTACGTTTTATTGTAAAAACATTAAAACCGTGATCACATGGTGAAAAAGAAAGGTGACATATTTCAGACCTAAGAAACCGGGCCTTATAGGTACCTGTTGCATGGAGTGTAGAAATACGTCAACAATGACCCTCCCTCCAACATGGGCTGAGCACAATTATCTCTGGATTGACAACACACAGTAAAGGAAGTAAAATTTCTAGGCTTTGTACCCAGTAACAATATGAACTTTTTTTTTACTTCAACCCTTAGTCACTCGACTTCCTGGACATGTGAGAGTTACCAAGGCTATCCTTTCTGCTGTGGATCAGTTGTCGTGGTTCAAAGAGGACTCGTGGTTATCCTGTGATGTCACAACATTATATACATGGATTCCACACCACTTGGCTTGTGAGGCATGTGACTTACCATCTCAAAATATACAGAGCATATAATATTGAATTGCAATAGTACATTGTTGCAGTTTTTATTTTTTTACTATGAAAATTTTCATGTTCGATGATAACTTCTTTTTACAGGTTTCTGGTTGTCCTATGGGTGCTTGATTTTCCCCTTCCCTTGGCAACATTTATATGGCTTTATGGGAGTAGAGATATCTTTACCATCATGATAACCCATTTTTACATCAAATTAAATGGTATGGTAGATATATCGACAACAGCCTTCTGGTGTGGAGTGGACACCGGGAGGCAGTCAGTGATTTTATCTCATATATCAATCATAATTATTTGAACTTGTCTTTTACCTTTGAATATGGTGGTTCGTCCATCTCTTTTGTAGATGTTACATTGATAGGGGATTATCCTCAGGGCTAAAGTCACACTAGCTTCTTTCATGGCCACAGCAGACATCACATAAACATAATGTACATGTTACGGACTTATTCATGGTCATGCATTAAACACACAAAGCCTAATTTAATGCATATGGCCGATGCATAACTATGAATAAGTCTGGATGAAAAGCGTTGGTCTGTACAATATGTCTTTGGGATGTCTGCTGCGGAATTTATATGACTTGAATAAATAATATCCAAAAATTTGTAAATACACTTCTTTCCCCAAAAAAAGACATAACTTAAAAAAACATACACATCTAAGGTCAGGTCCTCATCTTAGTCCTCATGTCCCAAAATGCCTGGACTAAAATGAATATCCTATGCTGTAAACTAAAAACCTTCCAAATGCCCAAATTGACATTTTTTCACAATTTCGCTACCCATAAAAGCAATATAATTTCGTAACTCCTTGATCATACTTTCCCAAAGGGAATGTGTCATTTGGATTGTAGAATGAAAGCCATAAATATAAAGCCCTTGAGAAAATTGCACCATCTATGGATAGAGCTCAGCCCATGACCCCTTTCCAAACACCTGCAGCAAAGGTTACGGGGTTAAAACCACATATATTCAAATTTTATCTCTGAGTGTTTTCTTTGGCTTTTTTTTTAGCAGGACATCCATTGCTTGAAAGGTTCATAAAAGGTAGTAATAGACTAAGGCCTACACTTAGGAACCTTTTGCATCCTTGAGACCTTTTCCTGGTTTTAAAGTCACTGACTTTTGAGCTCCTTTTGAGCTTATTGCAGAAATAGATATTAAACATATCACCTTTAACCCTTTGCAGCTGAGGCCACTTTGCACCTTCCTGACACGGTCCATTTTTTAAAATCTGACATGTGTCACTATAAGTGGTTCTAACTTTGGAACGTTTTAAATTTTGAAAATGTTGAACCCGAGGGCTAGGGGTAGAGGACTAGGGCCTGGGTGTCCCACTACTGCAGGGGTCAGAGGCCGTGGTCCTGGGCGGGGTGAGACACCACCTGCTGATGAGGGAGCAGGGGAACGCCGCAGAGCTACACTCCCTGGGTTCATGTCTCAAGGTACTGGGACCCGTGGTACAGCACTGTTGAGGCCAGAACAGTGCGAACAGGTGATGTCGTGGATTGCGGACAATGCTTCTAGCCATTTGTCCACCAGTCAGTCTTCCATGCAGTCCACCCATGTCACCGAAATCAGCACTCCTCCACCTCAGCCTCCTTCCCCCCAGTCTGCCCCCTCCCAGGAAAATTTGGCATTTGAACCGGCATACTCTGAGGAACTGTTTTCTGGAACCTTCCCAGAGTCACAAACCACTTGTCCGGTTGCTGCTGAGCTCTTTTCCGATGCCCAGGTTTTCCACCGGTCGCAGTCTGTGGGTGATGATGACATTGTTGACGTAGTGGAAGAAGTGTGTAAAGAGGTGTCGGACGATGAGGAGACACGGTTGTCAGACAGTGGTGAAGTTGTTGTCAGGGCAGGAAGTCCGAGGGGAGAGCAGACTGAGGGATCGGAGGATGATGAGGTGACAGACCCAAGCTGGGTTGATAGGCCGGGTGAACACAGTGCTTCTGAGACGGAGGCGAGTCGTCGACGAGAACAGGTTGGAAGAGGCAGTGGTGGGGCCAGACGGAGAGGCAGGGCCAGAGCTGGTGCATCAGCGCCAAATGTTTCACATAGTGAAGCTCCCGTGGCGAGGGCTAGATTTTCCGAAGTCTGGAGGTTCTTTAAAGAAACACCGGATGACCGACGGACTGTGGTGTGCAACCTGTGCCACAACAGGATCAGCAGGGGTTCCACCACTACCAGCTTAACCACCACCAGTATGCGCAGGCATATGAATGCTAAACACCCCACTCAACGGAACCAAGGCCGTTCACCCACACACCCAAGCCCTCAACGTCCACATCTCCAAACTGCTTAGCCTGAGGATGCTGCCCTATAGGCTGGTAGAGACCAAGGCCTTTCGAAACCTCATGGCGGCGGCCGCCCCTCGGTATTCGGTCCCAAGCCGCCACTATTTTTCCCGATGTGCCGTCCCAGCCCTGCACCAGCACGTGTCAGACAACATCATCCGTGCCCTGACCAACGCCGTTTCTGACAAGGTCCACCTGACCACGGACACGTGGACGAGTGCTGCCGGGCAGGGCCACTGTATATCGCTGACGGCACATTGGGTTAACTTGGCGGAGGCTGGGACCGAGTCTGACCCTGGGGCTGGTCATATACTTCCGACGCCGAGGATTGCAGGGCCTACCTCGGTCCAGGTCTCTCATGCCTACTATGCCTCCTCCTCCTCCCACCCCTCCTCCACCTCCTCCTCCGAATTACCATCCGTGGGCATGGCGCCATCAGTCGGTAGCTCTAGGCACAGCAGCAGTGCCGTCGCTAAGCAACAGCAGGTGGTGCTCAAACTGCTGAGCCTAGGCGATAAAAGGCACACCGCCCAAGAGCTATTACAGGGCATCACGACGCAGACTGATCTGTGGCTGGCACCGCTGAACCTGAAGCCAGGCATGGTTGTGTGTGATAACGGCCGTAACCTGGTGGCGGCTCTGCAACTCGGCAGACTGACACATGTGCCATGCCTGGCCCATGTGTTAAATCTCATAATTCAGCGGTTTCTCAAGACATACCCAAATCTGTCTGATTTGCTCACGGAGGTGCGCCGCATCTGTGCGCATTTCAGGAAGTCCAGCACAGATGCTGCCACTCTCAGGGCAGCGCAGCGCCGCCTCCAACTGCCTGCTCACCGAGTGTTGTGCGACGTGCCCACGAGGTGGAATTCAACATTAACCATGGCTGAACCGGAAGCCAGGCCTGGATGTGTGTGTACGGCCCGTACCCTGGGCGGCTCTGCACTCGGCAGACGACACAATTGCCATGCCCTGGCCCATTTAACACTCATTGTGCATCCGGTTTCTTCCAAGAAGACATACCCAAACCTCTGATTGCTCACGAGTGCCCGCCTCTGTGCTATTTCCGGAAGTCCGCACAGATGCGCCACTCGCAGCAGCGCACGCCGCCTCCAACGGCCGCTCACCGCGTGTTTGGTGCACGGCCCACGAGAGGAATCAACATTATCCATGTTTATCCGAGGGTTACCACCGGGCAAGGCGTGGTAACCGAATGTCACTTTCCCATAACGGGGATAGGCTCCAGCTGTCCTCAGTCTCAATGAGAGGGACGTGGATGCGGTTCTGTCAGGTGCTGATAGCTTGGGAGTCACCACATGGTCAACGGCGATGCAGCCATCAGCCGCCTCACCATCCCGCTGCTTGGGCTTTGAAAACTCTCTGGTCCTCAGGAATCAGAAAGCTTTGCACTCGTCACAAGGACTGGCGAAGAAGATTCCCTTGTGATAGCCAAGCACCCTCATGTCGGTTCTCAGCGCATATTGGAGGGGGGTGGAGTAGAGTAGAGGAGGAGAGAGTTAGGCGAGACAGAAGAGGGAGCTTTGCTCATCATGCACTGCTTAGCGTGTAGGCAAACAGATAGTTGGAGAGGAGTTGGGGAGGATGAAATGGACAGTGGAGGCCGGAGTGAAGTGAAATTCTTGCGCGTTTGCGCTGGCGATATTGGCAGATTTCTCTAGGCTTCTACCCGTGACCCTCGCGCAAGAATTTATTCCACAGCACCGATTACTGGGATTCACTCTCCTGGACCACTACAAGCAAATCTTCCACTCTCATCCCGGGAGAAAGGTGTGAGAAGGCATAATACCAGCAGGCCCTTGCCTCAGGCTAACAGTATGTCCCTTCTGACGCAGCGGGCTTACTTCTGCGGACAAGTCAGCGGAGGAAAGTCGGCTAGCACATCTTGTCCAACTGGCAGGGTACGCTTTACAAGGCCTTGCGTTTTATTTCACCCCGCAAACACGTCACCTGTCAACAGTCGACGGCAGAGTAGGGGGGGGGCTGATCTTAACAGAAATATGGTGAGGATACGTACTGACCTTACCCATCGTCCTCAATGATCCACACACTCCCGCAATAACTGGGGTTCCAAACTGGACATGTGCAGGGGGGGCGAACTGGCGCTTTACCCTTGGAGTTCTTGCCTGCCCTTGCGCTAACGTGTTGGTCTAGCGTTTTCTCAGTGCACTGGTGCGTTCATCACGAGAGGCGTACAACGCCTGTCTCACTGACGGCGCTGACAGGCTGACGCTTATGCAATGAAAAGCCTGGATTTCTCATGATTCCGTTCTCCACAGTGAAAAGCTCAACCTTGAATAATGTTTGCACTCCTCCTCTCCTCATTTTTCCTCCTCCTCCTCTTTGTACACTAAATCGAGAAACGGGCTATTTTTTTGCCAGGCCAACTGCGCTAGCTATAGTACTCTATTTATTTAATGTGGCGGGAGGGCCACATACCCGGTCCCGCTGCTTTAAACATGTTTGGGAGGCCACATACGGCCGCAATCGTTGAATTGTTCTGGAGGACCACCGTACTGCTCCTTCTGTTTGAAAAAACTTTTTGGACTGCCACATACAGGCCCTATCCCAATTTAAATTGTTCTCCATAGCACCTCCACAAGCCACCACTCGTCGGTAAACTGCACCTCCCACACGTTGTCTCCATTTTCGCCCCCCCTACCTCCTCACGTCATCGCCATAGCTGCCCCCAAAGTCGTCCATATGCGCCCCATACATCGTCCCCTTAGCAAACGAACGATCGTGGCAGGCAAATGGTGGGTTGTTTTCATGGCTTCCACCTTAAACGTGGGAACGTTGTCACCACCCAACCCACCCTGCTGGGGTTATCCACAAAATATACTGGCAAACTGGTATCATTTGACCTAGAGATTTCACGCGTCTGCGCATCTGTGGTACAGCCCCCTCACCCCCATAACCCAAACTGATAAGGAACACGACCTACAAACTTGATCGGAGTCCAAAGGGGCCAAATGCGGGGGGAGACCCAGAGACAGGGGGTTGGACAGGCGAAAGCGCCTGGTAGCGGACAGGCCGCTCCATCCCAACAGCCCACGAACATGTGTTGAACGCAGCAACTTGTATCTACTACTACTTGACTGCCTCCATACGCGGCCCCGGATCCAACGAGCTTGTCAGCAAAGTTGCACGTGTTTCACCAAGCAGAAGTGGAACGCGCCAGCTGTCGCCGCCATGCTGGAACCGAAGTCTGCAATCAGCAGCCCAGATGGATCCCCAACTGGCGCGCTGAAGCATGAACCATTGCCGAAAACACTATTAAAGAGAACCGCTATGCGGAGGCCATTATTTCTAGGTGAAATATTCACACGACCGGCCGGCCTGGGAAAAGGTAGAATTTGTTTCAAAGGAACGCAGGCTGGTCCCACCCATTTGGGGTGGAGGAGCAAAGAGACAGGGCGGGGACAGGCAAAGCGCGCCTGGCACGGAACCGCAGCTGCACCCCAATTGCGTCTCCACGTCCGCCCGCGTCCCCAAGGGCTCCAGCGCACGTCAACCCTCGTAATACCGACCGAGCGAGAAGGAAATACACCATTCATCCCCTAGCAATGGAGCTTTGTCAGGCAGAATTTTCGGGTGTTTTCACCAATACATATGGAACTCTTCGCATCTGTCCCGCCAGGCTTGGGGACCGGAATGGTCATCAAATAATCATATGGATGCCCCCATACGTCACGCTAAGCATGTGGAAGTCGTGCTCCATGGGCCTGCCGCCATATGTCGCCCCTTATCCAACGAGCTGGGCAGGCTCATTTGTCAGGGGGGGTCACCGATCGTAGGAACTGGTCCTAGGAGGCGCCACATGATGGGGGCACGACATATAAAAAAAAACCGTCACCGTGTGGCACAGAGTAAAAGCAATTCACGCGTCGGGCGCACCGCCGGGGGGCCGCGCGCTCGCCACCATGGGGGGGAAGCTGAGCCATGGTAGGGATGTTCGCCATGACACATCGCTAGCCTGCCGCTGGCGGGGGCCGCTGGCCTCTGCTTGCCCTGCTCATAGTGTCAGGGTCAATTATTAGATGTTTTAGATGCTCATCTAGCTCATTCGGTCACTCTGTCATGGCCATCTGTTTGCCCATAATTTTGGCATCATAATGTGCGATTAAGCAGCTAGAGGCATCCATGCATGGCTGCCCCTGCCTGTTTCTGTCCATTTCCGTTGTGTTTCCATCATTCTGAGCTTCCCAGGTGTTTGGCCAATTCCTTGTTGCAGAGCCGGTCCCCTTGGAAAAAATGCTCGAGTCTCCCATGGATTTCAATGGGGTTTTATTCGCGAACGAGCACTCGCAGCAGCGGAAAAGTTGGTCTCGAATACGAGCACCCGGCACATTTAAGTGCTCGCTCATCTCTATCTAACACATTACTTTGATAACAGCCCAACCTGCTAAACTTGAGCATTAAGAGGTTGCCCCGCTAGTATGGTTATCATGCCGTCACTTGTGTGGCCTTAATATAGGACATCACTGAGTCTTGTTAGTGTCCCAGGTGGGTGTCAGTGTGTGGGCCTAGCTCCCATGACATTGCCCCTTTAATAAAGTGAGTTAAGAGAGGTAAGTATTTCTGCTGGTACGTGTAATACTTATATTCATGGCGTTAATATGGGGAATTTCTGATCACCCGGATGTATATATGAAAACCGGTAATGAAACAGAGAGTAAGAATCAACAACCCAACTGAAGGGATCCTGAAGGCAAATCACTTCTGATGACGGGCTTATAAAACTGAGGTAATGAGAAGTAGCATATTGCACATGTTAAACAGTTGGACCTTACCTGCCGAGCACATTTATGTGGTTTTGTATTTTAGGCAATTTTAGGCCTTCATTGCAACCCTCCATCTATTAGGGTTACAAAACTGGCAGTGCCAGTCATTAAGGGCTGAGTTTAACTTTAACTAACCTCGCAGCGAGGCAAAGTAGTAGCATATCTATCGTTCAAACTCTGCCCTCACAGGATGGGGCAAAAACACAAACTGACAGTACATGAAGATAAGAACGTCTATAACACTTCTTGAAAATGGGAAGACTAATGAGTAAGGGAGATATGTGAGGCATGGCATTTTCACGGGTGATTGTAAATAACAATTATTTATTGGGAGATATCTAAAATTATAAAGGGCTATTTTCGCGGACGCGTGTGAAGTGGGAGACATTGGGGGGTCATTTACTAAGGGGCCCGATTCGCGTTTTTCCGACGGTTACCCAGATTCATTTGATGGCGCCGATTGTTACCTGGTTGGCCCCGGGATTTTGGCGCACGCGATGGATTGTGGTTGTCATCGGCGCCGGCATGCACTGGCGAAATCGGGGGGCGTAGCCGAGCGAAAACCCGACGGAGTCGGAAAAAAACGCTGCATTTAGAAAAAAAATGTGTGTCGCGAAATTTCACTCACCTTCATCCAGGATAGGCCGGTGTATTTCGAGGCATTCCAGCGTACTTCAGCGCAGCAGCCCACCTGGTGGACGCGGAAGGAACTACCATCAGAAATCCCCGGCCGGACCCGAACCAGTGCAGAGATGCGCCGCTGTATCGCGAATGGGCCGGGTCAGTAAATCTGCACCATGCGTCTGTTTATTAAAATACCGAGCATAGTTGTGGATGAGATGTTTAAGACTTTCCATTCATACTCTGTACTTATCCTATAGTTGGCTTAGTTCTTGTAGAAATACTCATAACATGTTTGTGCAACACTGCAAAGTAGGCCACACTCACTTTCCCAACATCAACAACCCATTTTACAACAATGAAGTGGTGCAAAATGTTTTTTGTGCAAATTTCAGATACAGATATTGCATCCAAAAAAAAGCAGTCCACCATATCCACAGAATATATAATCTAAAATCGTATACAAGCAAACAAAAAAGGAAATCGTATCAGCTCACCCAGTCAGCAGCTTCAATTTCACCGCCGTGCCACTGTCCAGGGGACGGCCAGGGACATATAGTGAATGAGTAACCAAAAAGAAATACCATCGCATCAAGCAAAAAGTATAACAAATTTACGTTTTATTGTAAAAACATAAAACCGGGATCACATGGTGAAAAGAAGGTGACATTTTCAGACCTAAGAAACCGGGCCTTATAGTACCTTTTGCATGGAGTGTAGAAAACGTCAACATTGACCCTCCCTCCAACATGGGCTGAGCACAATTATCTCGGATTGACAACACACAGTAAAAAGGAAGAAATTTCTAGGCTTTGTACCCAGTAACAATATGAACTTTTTTTACTCAACCTTAATCACTCCACTCTTCCTGGACATGTGGTTACAAGGCTATCCTTTCTGCTGTGGATTCATTGTCTGGGTCAAAGAGGACTGTGGTGTATCCTGTGATGTCCAAACATTAATACATGAGTCCACACCACTGGCTTGAGGAGGTGACTTACCATCGCAAATAATACAGAGCATATATATATGGAATGGCAATATACAGGTTGCAGTTTTTATTTTTACTATGAAAATTTTCATGTTCGATGAAATCTTTTACGGTTTCGGTGGGCCTAGGGGGCTTACTGGTCCCTCCTTGGCAGCATATATGGCTTTATGGGAGTAGAGAATCTTACCATCATATAACCCATTGACATCAAATTAAAGGTGGTAGGAAGATTCGCAACACGCTTCTGGTGGGAGGGACACCGGGAGCATCAGGAGTTTACTCTCATATTCAATCAAATTATTGAACGGTCTGTTACCTTGAATAGGTGGTTCGTCCACTCTTTTTTTGAGAACATTGATAGGGGATATCCTAGGGCTAAAGTCACACTGCTTCTTTCATGGCCACAGCAGACATCACATAAACATAGTGTACATGTAACGGACTTATCATGGTCATGCATAAAACACACACAAGCCTAATTTAATGCATATGGCCGATGCATAACTATAATAAGTCGGATGAAAAGCATTGGTCTGTACAATAGGTCTTGGATGTTCTGCGGAATTATATGACTTGATAAATATATCCAAAAATTGTAAATACACTTCCTTTCCCCAAAAGACATAACTAAAAAACAACACACTAAGGTCAGGTCCCATCTAGCCCATGCCCAAAATGCCTGGACTAAATGAATATCCCATGCTGTAAACTAAAAACCTCACAAAGGCCCAAATTGACATTTTTCACAATCGCACCCAAAAAAGCAATATATTTCGTAACTCCATGATCAACTTTCCCAAAGGGAAGGTGTCATTGTGGATTGTATAATGAAAGCCATAAAAAAAGCCCGGAGAAAATGCACCTCTATGGAGAAGCGCCTAGCCCGGAGCCCCCAACACCTGCAGCAAGGTACGGGGTGTAAACCACAATTCAAATATCTCTGGAGGTTTCCTGTGGCTTTTTTAGCAGGACCATCCATTGCTTAAAAGGTTCATAAATGTAGTACTAGACAAGGCCTAACATGTAGGAACCTTTGTGGGCATCCTTGCCGCCTTTTCGTGGTTTTTTAAAGTCCACGAGAGGGACCTCCTTGGTGAGCGTAGGCAGAATAGATTGATTAGAACATTCCCTTTAAGAACACCTTGCAGCTGAGGCCCACGGGCACCGGCCTGGACACGTCCGTTGGTGTAAGCGGACATGGTTCACGATGAGGGGGGAAACGTGAATCTGACATGTGTCACTATAAGTGGTTCTAACTTTGGAACGTTTTACCATATCCAATACATAGAAAGGCGGACAAGGAAAGACCAGAAAGTGCTCATAGAGTAGTATTATTTTCAAAATCAATGGTGATATTTCAAAGAAAGGTTGAAGTGAGGCTCACCAGATCCAGTTGTGCTAGATTTGGCACAACTCTAAATGAGGGTGTGTTAGAACTGGTATCAACGGCTCCGGGTGCTGCTTATCGACAAGGGTCATCAAAACACGGTTGCCAAACTGGTTTAGATTTGCGCTCAGTAGATGAAAAAGGTTTTTTGTCACATTTGGTGCACTCACGAACAAGGAACTTGGTGTATTAGAGATACCAAATAAAACAATTGATCACAATTCACAATCCATCTTCCTTGTTCGTGAATACCTGAGTGCGCCAATTTGCAGGTACATGGAGAGGGCTCACAGGCTGAGCCCTCTCCATAGCCGGTAAGTCTTTGCTGTGTACTGCAGCAAAGACTTACCAGTAACACCCTTGATCAGTGCTAGCAAAGCTGCCAGCGGCTTCAAAAAGATGGCGGCACATGGGATCCGCTATCTCGTCGCTCCCCGTGACGTCAGTAGTAGTATGGCAGTATATGATAGGATTGATCAAACAACCCAGGGTTAAAGTACCCTAGGGAGTCTGAAAAATAGTAAAAAGAAAATTAAAAAAGTAGAATTTTTTTTTTTAAAAAACCTAAAAATTTAATTTACCCCCTTTCCCTAGAACTGATATACCATATATACTCAAGTATAAGCCGACCCAAGTATAAGCCGAGGCTCCTAATTTTACCACAAAAACCTGGGAAAACCTATTGACTCGAGTATAAGCCGAGGGTGGGAAATGCATTGGTCACAGACTCCTCATTATATAGCCTGCTGGACCCTGCCCCATAGTATATAGCCAGCACCTGCCCTCCAGTATATAGCCTGCCAGCTCATATCCCCTAGTATATTGCCAGCCCCCCGCCCCAGTATATAGCCAGCCCCCTGCCCCAGTATATAGCCAGCAGCGGGGGAAGCCAGAAAGGTGAGTTTTGATATTTTTTTTACTCGAGTATAAGCTGAGTTTAGGGTTTCAGCACTATTTTTTGTGTTGAAAAACTAGGCTTATACTTGAGTATATATGGTAAATATAAATAAACAGTAAAAATCATAGACACATTAGCTATTGCCGTGTCCGAAAATGTCCCATATATCAAAATAAATATAATGTTTTTTACTGCATTTAACCCTGTAATGCAAAATAGCGCCCAAAGTTGAAAGTGGCACTTTTTGCCATTTTGAAAAATATAAAAAAAAATCAATAAAAAGTGATTAAAAGGTTGTACAGTCTTAAAAATTATATGCCGTATATACCGACCCGAGTATAAGCCGAGACCCCTAATTTTACCACCAAAAACTGGGAAAACCTATTGACTTGAGTATAAGCCGAGGGTGGGAAATGCATTGGTCACAGACCCCCTCAGTATATAGCCAGCCAGCCCCCTATAGTATACAGCCTACCCCCTGTAGTATACAGCCTGGCCAGCTTGCCCCCAGTAGTATACAGCCAGCCCAGCCTGCCCCCAGTAGTATACAGCCTGTCCCAGTAGTGTCAACATCCTGCCCCCAGTAATAGAGACAGCCAGCCTAGCCTGCTCCCAGGTAGTATGCACAACCGCCTACCCCCTAGTAGTATACAGCCACCCAGCCCTGCCCCACGTGTATACTGCCAACCAGCTTGCTCCCGTCAGTCTTTCTCCTTGACGTATAATTAGCACCTGCCCCCAGTATATACCAGCCTGCCCCCAGTAGTAAGCAAGCCTATGCCCAGCTTGCCCCCCGTAGTTATATAGCCTGTCCCCCCCAGTATATACCGAGCCTGCCCGCAGTTAGTATACAGCCAGCTCATCTTTGCCCTAGTTTAGTATCACTCACCCCTAGCCTACCCCCAGTACGTATACACCGGCCCAGTAGTATACAAGCCACTCAGCCTGCCCCAAAGTAGCATACAAGCCAGCCCAGAATTAAAAAAAAACCCCAAAAAACTTATATACTGGCCCTCCGGAATTGCGTGCTGGGCACCGCCATTGCTCTCTCCCGGGCGGCGCCCTGCATGATGTTACAGAAGAAAGAAGACAGACGCGGAAGCCAGAAGAGGACCCGCGCGGACATCGGGGGAGCAGCGCTGCGCATCGGGGCCACCGGAGACTGAGTATATAAGTTTATTATTTTTTAAGTCCATTGATATGTGTATTGACTCGTGTATAAGCCAAGGGTACGTTTTTCAGCACATTTTTTGTGCTGAAAAACTCGGCTTACACACAGGTATATACGGTAATTGAAAACGACATCAAAATTCGCAAAAAATGACACCACCCACAGCTCCGTACAAAGAAGTATGAAAAAGGTATTAGCGCCAGAAGATGGCGAAATAAAAAAAAAATTTGTACAGGAGGTTTTAATTTTTGTAAATGTATTAAATCATTATAAAACCTATACAAATTTGGTATCCCTGTGATTGCACCAACCCAAAGAATAAAGAAGACATGTCATTTGTGGCGCACAGTGAAAGTCGTAAAATCCAAGCCCACAGGGAAACGGAGCAAATACGTTTTTCACCATTTTCACTGCATTTGGAATGTTTTTCCAGCTTCCCAGTACACGGCATGGAATATTCAATACCATCACCATGAAGTGCAATTTGTTACGCAGAACAGAGTTATAAATTTTTGAAGGTGGGGAGTGAAAATGGGAAATGAAAAAACAATAAAGGGCCTGGTCCTTAACCGTTTAATATATTGTTATTCTGAATAATAAATAAATAAAAGTAAAAAAAAATGGAAAAAAAAATGAAAAAAAATATTGTGGACCTGCTGTAGCCTTAAAGGGTTTAACCAGGATTTGAAAAACATGGCTGCTTTCTCCCATCAACTGCAATATCTCACACAACCCATGACATCGGGCTGCGCTGTCTATAGAGAGAAGGAGCCATGTGTTTCTCCTCCTGTACAACCCCCTTTAAGAGAACCGTAACCCACTGCTGCAGTGTACTGTGTCCTGCATCTATTGTACTATTTGTGCTCACATCTAAAACATTATGACCTCCATATGGTGTTTGTGATGAAGCATAATTTTCATGTATTAGACATCCCATTCGGTATGCTGTTTTTGAAGAGATCTTAGTAATAAAATATAGATTAAACATAGAAAGCTGTCAGTGAGCTGTGATGATTAAATACTGAGAATTTCCACTTTCATCCAGCTCCCTTAATTGATTCTTACCTCTATTTACCAAGTCTGGCTTCACCACTTCCTAATAACATAATTACCTCTGCCACCTAGTGTCAGCAAACCAAATGACATGTCAAATACATCAATTATTGCAGTGTTTTTCACTAACCACTGTTTTACATAAGGCTCTTATGTTGGGCTCTTATGGTTAGGATCTGTGTTCTGTTTAAATCTGCAGTTTTGGTCCTATGAGGAGTCTCTTTGCATCCTCAGTCTTTTGCCGCACATAGTCTTATTATCTTCTGTCAAAATGATGAGTCCCTTGAATTCCTTGAAGTCAGTGGAGCCCAAGAAGTGCCACTGCACTGGTATGAAAGAGCATTGAGGCTCCCATCATCGATGTGGCCTGTATTATTGCGTACATTGTTCTACTTTATCCTTTATATGTTTTGTCTTATTATTATTCCAGCCGCATTCTGGTTCTTTTAAATTATTCCCTCCCCTATGATAACTTATTGACCACCTGTATTGCCCCCTATCACTAGAACTGTGGACCCTTGTATCACTAAATTATTCACATGCAGAACTGCTCCATTCACTTCTATTAACCTGCATTACCGACATGTGATGTAATACTACGTCACATGCTGGGTGCGGGTGCATGTAGAGGGCTCACGGGCTGAGCCCTCTCCATAGCTGGTAAGTCTTTGCTGCACATTGCAGCAAAGGGCTTACCGGTAACTCCTGCTGATCGCCGCCGACGAAGCGCCCAAGTGCCGCCATCTTCTTATACACGAGTCATACACATTACGATGACTTAAAAATAATAACTTATATACCCAGTCTCTGGTGGCCCCGATGCCAGCGCTGCTCCCCCGATGTCCGTGCGGGTCCTCTCTGTGGCTTCCGCGTCTTGTCTTCTTCTTCTGTAACATCATGAAGGGCGCCGCCATGTTTTTCTCCCGGAGAGAGCAATTGGCGGTGCCCACACGAGTCAAGAAAGAAGAAGCGGAAGCCAGAGGAGGACCCCGCACACAATCGGGAGGCATCGCTGCGCTTCGGGGCCACCGGAGGGTCAAGTATATAAGTTTTCTGGGGTTTTTTTTAATTCTGGGCTGGCTGTATGCTACTTGGGGCAGGCTGAGGTGGCTGTATACTACTGGGGGCCGGCTGTATACTACTGGGTGGAGCTGGGGTGCTGTATACTACTAGGGCAAGCTGAGCTTGCTATTTAATATTTTTTTTTATTAAAGCCAAGGGGACGTTTTTCAGCACATTTTTTGTGCTGAAAAACTCGGCTTACACACAAGTGTATACGGTAATTGAAAACGACATAAAAATTCGCAAAAAATGACACCACCCACAGCTCCGTACAAAGAAGCATGAAAAAGGTATTAGCACCAGAAGATGGCGAAATAAAAAAAAAAATTGTACAGGAGGTTTTAATTTTTGTAAATGTATTAAATCATTATAAAATCTATACAAATTTGGTATCCCTGTGATTGCACCAACCCAAAGAATAAAGAAGACCTGTCATTTGTGGCGCAGAGTGAAAGTCGTAAAATCCAAGCCCACAGGGAAACTGAGCAAATACGTTTTTCACCATTTTCACTGCATTTCGAATTTTTCCAGCTTTCCAGTACACGGCATGGAATACTTAATACCGTCACCATGAAGTGCAATTTGTTACGCAGAACAGAGTTATAGATTTTTGAAGGTGGGGAGTGAAAAATGGAAATGAAAGAACAAAAAAGGGCCTGGTCCTTAACCGTTTAATATATTGTTATTCTGAATAATAAATAAATAAAAGTAAAAAAAAATGAAAAAAAATAAAAAATATTGTGGACCTGTTGTAGCCTTAAAGGGTTTAACCATGATTTGAAAAACATGGCTGCTTTCTCCCATCAACTGCAATATCTCACACAACCCATGACATCGGGCTGCGCTGTCTATAAAGAGAAGGAGCCATGTGTTTCTCCTCCTGTACAACCCCCTTTAAGAGAACCGTAACCCACTGCTGCAGTGTACTGTGTCCTGTATCTATTGTACTATTTGTGCTCACATCTAAAACACTATGACCTCCATATGGTGTTTGTGATGAAGCATAATTTTCATGTATTAGACATCCCATTCGGTATGCTGTTTTTGAACAGATCTTAGTAATAAAATATAGATTAAACATAGAAAGCTGTCAGTGAGCTGTGATGATTAAATACTGAGAATTTCCACTTTCATCCAGCTCCCTTAATTGATTCTTACCTCTATTTACCAAGTCTGGCTTCACCACTTCCTAATAACATAATTACCTCTGCCACCTAGTGTCAGCAAACCAAATGACATGTCAAATACATCAATTATTGCAGTGTTTTTCACTAACCACTGTTTTACATAAGGCTCTTATGTTGGGCTCTTATGGTTAGGATCTGTGTTCTGTTTAAATCTGCAGTTTTGGTCCTATGAGGAGTCTCTTTGCATCCTCAGTCTTTTGCCGCACATAGTCTTATTATCTTCTATCAAAATGATGAGTCCCTTGAATTCCTTGAAGTCAGTGGAGCCCAAGAAGTGCCACTGCACTGGTATGAAAGAGCATTGAGGCTCCCATCATCGATGGTGCCTGTATTATTGTGTACATTGTTCTACTTTATCCTTTATATGTTTTGTCTTATTATTATTCCAGACGCATTCTGGTTCTTTCAAATTATTCCCTCCCCTATGATAACTTATTGACCACCTGTATTGCCCCCTATCACTAGAACTGTGGACCCTTGTATCACTAAATTATTCACATGCAGAACTGCTCCATTCACTTCTATTAACCTGCATTACCGACATGTGATGTAATACTACGTCACATGCTGGGTGCGGGTGCATGTAGAGGGCTCACGGGCTGAGCCCTCTCCATAGCTGGTAAGTCTTTGTTGCATATTGCAGCAAAGGGCTTACCGCTAACTCCTGCTGATCGCCGCCGACGAAGCGCCCAAGTGCCGCCATCTTTCTGAGGATCGTTGCTCCCAGTTACGTCATCGGGGAGCAGCGATCCGTCACCATGGAAGCCTCGAGTCTTCCAAAGACCCAAGGCTTCTTCGGGTTAACCCATTCATTACAATGTACATTGTAATGAACGAGGAGTAAAATCCCCATACTACAGTATGGCAGTATATGATAGGATCGTACCGACAACCTATGGTTAAAGAACCCTAGGGGGTCTGAAAAATAGTAAAAATAAAAAAAGTTAAAAAAAAATTATAATAAAAAAACCTAAAAATTCAAATCACCCCCCTTTCCCTAGAACTGATATGAATATAAATAAACAGTAAAAATCATAAACACATTAGGTATCGCTACATCCAAAAATGCCCGATCTATCAAAATATAATAATGTTTTTTCACTGCGTTTAACCTCGTAACGGAAAATTGCGCCCAAAGTCAAAAATGGCACTTTTTTGCCATTTATAAAAAAATTAAAAATTCCATAAAAAGTGATCAAAAGGTCATACAGTCCTAAAAATTATAAAATGCAACCATTTTGAAGTGTAATTTGTTACGCAGAAAATAAGCCATAACACAGCTTTGTACATGGAAAAATAAAAAAAGTTATAGATTTTTGAATGTGGGGAGTGAAAAATGAAAACACAAAAACGAAAAAGGGCATCGGCGGGAAGGGGTTAAAGTTTAGATCCAAATGCAGTTCATCCTTTAAATCTAACATCTATATATGTTATATATCTCAAATGGAGCAGCTTCTTGTTGTGTTATATATGACTGAGCTAATGATCTTTCATAAAGTTGAACATTTCTGTGGTTATAACTTGAAAATCATTGGCATACTCTTGGAATCTAAAAAAACAGAATGTCCTTTTTGTTTGGTTAGAATATTGAGTGTCTAGAAAAATAAGATACATCTCTCTTGAGCTTGCAGCACACAAAGGAATACATACATTTTTAAACTAAAGTAATACTGAAAGATTAGTTTTGCGTTGTGTTTGTATTTTATTATTTTATATTGTCTTTCGTTTCCCTTAGGCCAGGAGAATCTTCTGTGTTTCTCAGATGCTTTGTAGCTAGATAATCCTCTGTTGTTTTTTTTATAACTGTACTCTTTGTCTAATTTTCATTAGTAACAAAATAAATCTCACTTTCACTAGAAAATATTGAAAATGTGTTATAACAGTCTACATAGTTTATTTCACTGATAAAGAAGCAAATAGAATCTGCCACTGAGAAATGTCTTCAAATTCCTGCATTTGTTGGATATACTCATAAGATTTTTTACTGACACCTCTGAAATTGACACCTATAAAACAATACCTTAAATTATGGACACCCTTTGTACGTAGAGAGATTTTATTGAATGGCAATCCACCAAATATAAAGGGGTAAATAAATCATCTAATTAAAGAATTTACATTGTAAACGACATATAACATATGCATGCATACAACATATTTTAGAGCATAAGGAGCAGAGAAGATTGCTATTAGTGATAATTGGTTGGGCGAAATTTATTTTCGGTGGCTTTGTTTTAATAATGGGAAAACGGTTGGTCTGGGAATCAGACTTCAGCACGAACTTCAAGCCAAACACGAACCCCATTGAAACCAACAGAGACACCAATCTTAACACCCACAAATGGCTGTAAAATGGGGGTAGTAATGGCTAAAGGACTGAACTATCAGAGCCTTCCATCCTTGTTAGGTGAAGGATCTCTTCTGACTCAATCCTCGCTTCTTCTACCACTGAGCTCTCACTGCTGCCCTTCTTCTCTGTTTGTAAAAAGCCATGGCAGTTGGCAGTTGGATTTCATCTGTCACGGGTGCCCCTGCGATCCATGTATCGGATCGCAGGCACATCCGTGGCCCTCTCCGTGGCGGTGCACCGCCCCTATCGCACTCACCTCCCACTCCCTAGGGCATGCACGCGCCGACTCTCGCAGAATTAAAGGGCCAGCGCACTGCTGATTGGCGCTGGTCACTTCCAGGTTTTCATAAAGGCCGGTTTCTCCCAGCTACCCCTGCCGGATCTTAGTGCTATGTGCCTATGAGAAAGCTATTCCTCTGTGTTCCCTGCGGTCCTGCTCTGATCTCCTGTTGTGACCCAGGACTTCAGAAGAAGATACTGTCTTGGGGACATCCTTCACGTCTGGCTGGGCACCCTGGGGTGCAACGCTCTGTGGCCCTGGTCAAAGATGTCCAGAATTTCATGGGATCCTGCACTTCCTGTGCCCACAATAAGCCTCCTCAAACCGGCTGGCCTGTTGTTTCCAACGCCGATACCAAGTCACCTGTGGTCTCACGTGGCGATGGACATCACAGATCTTCCTCTGGCAATACCATCATCTGGATGGTGACTGACCGGTTTTCCAAGATGTCCCATTTTGTTTCTCTTCCAGGTCTCCCGTCTGCTCCACGTCTTGCCAGTTTGTTCCTCCGGCATATTTTCCGGCTACATGGACTTCCTCAACACATCGTGTCCAAATGAGGGGTCCAGTATTTGTCCAAGTTCTGGCGTTCCTTGTGTAACTAGTTGCAAGTAAAACTGGACTTTTCTTCTGCTTACCACCCTCATTCGAATGGTCAAGTAGAAAGGGTGAATCAAATTCTGGGAAGTTACCTCCGTCACTTCGTCTCCGCCCGCCAAGACAACTGGTCGTATCTTCTACCATGGGCTGAGTTCTCCTACAATTCACTGGACTCTGGTTCTGCTGGGGCAGTTCCTTTCTTTGTGGTTTATGGACGAATTCCTTGCCGTCCTCTTCCACTGTCTATTCCCTCGGATGTCCCTGCAGTAGAAGAACTGGTAAAGGACCTCAAATCTATTTGGGAACAAACCCGTCAGTCTCTCCTCTGGGCCACTGACCGCACCAAGGCCCAGGCTGATAAAAAGCATAGGACTCCTCCTGTCTTCTCTCCAGGTAACAAGGTGTGGTTATCTTCCAGATAAGTCTGGATAAAGATACCTAGCTACACGCATGGTCCATGCTTCCTAGGTCCCTTTTGAGGTGAATAGTCGCATAAACCCGGTGGCGTGCAAGCTCGACCTTCCTCCTATGTTGTGGTTCCCAAAATCCTTCAATGTCTCCTTCCTTAAGCCTGTCATCTTGAACTGCTTCTCTCAGCAATATCCTCCTCCTGCTACAGAGGCTGATTCACAGATATCTACGAGGTTAAGGAGGTACTGGACATGAAGACCGTAAGCAATTCTTCGTTGTTGAATGGAAAAGATATCGGGCTTGAGGAAAGATCCTGGGAGCCTGAAGAGAATATTCTGGACCGTAGCCTCCTCCAAAGATTTCTTCAGACCAAGAAGAGGGGGAGGTCAAGGGAGGGGGGGTACTGTCATGTGTGCCCCTGCGATCCACGGGTGCCCGTGGCAGTGCCTGGTCCCTACTGCACTCACCTCTCCACACTTCTGCTCTCGTCCTGGCTGGCCAGCGTGCACGCCCCCTCCCCCTTGCAGGTTTAAAGGGCCAGCGCACCGCTGATTGGCGCTAGCCACTTCTGGGTTTTTCCAGCTACCCCTGCCGGATCTTAGTGCTACGTGTCTATGAGAAATCTATTCCTCTTTGTTCCCTGCATTCCAGCTCTGACCTCCCATTGTGACCCCAGACCTGATCCTGACCTAGCACCTCTGCTGCCCGCCCCTGACTCCTAGACTGCCTGCTGAATTGGTACTTCAACCTTGGCTGCCACTGCAGACAAGTAGCATCTGTGGAACAACATGGTGGTACCACACCACAGAAAGGCCATCCTGTTTTGCGGCAGGCTCTGGTGAAGGCCGGGTGCCACTTAGATGTCGGTCCCAGGTGTCGGCTTGTGCCATTGTCCGCAGTGGTCCAGGGGGTTCACTGAGCCCGAGTCCTGACATCATCATTATCGTAAATCTTTTTTGCTGGTCCGCTGTCTACACCCTCTTTCTCCAACAAAAGGTCTTGGGAATCTTGCAACTCTATATCTTGGGCAGGGGCTGTGCTGAAGATAATCCCATGGAAGTTGAGGCACTATCTGCCATGTAATCGACCGATTCCTCAACTTTGTGTGGCCTATTGGGGCCTAGCAGTATACTCTGCACACCCTGGCACCGGACTTGCACTAGAGGAACTTAAAGTAGGCAGAGAAGGATTACAACCTTTCCCTGCAGCACCAGCTCCATCACCAGAAACCGTTCCAGCACCACTACGGCAAGTTCCATATCCCTTAATTCCTGCTTTCCTCAGTACCATTTGAATCTATAGGTAATATAATAACAACAACATTACATTGTAGTACTGTATGACAAAAATAGGTATAAGAGTGATAGTATAAGTTACCACTGACGCAAATACTTGTAAGACTGGTATCGTAAGTTAACACTCATGCAAATACATGTAAAAGTGGTAGCGTGAAGTAGCACTGACACAAATAGGTCTACAACTTTAATTTTAACTTTACACTGGATGATGTCGGAAGATTTTGATGGAACTGCAATTCATACTGACGTTGAGCCCTTAAGATATTTCTGAGTAATGCTGTAAAATGCTGATAGTACTAGGTCTGGTCCTGCAGTGCCTTGCAGCCTATCATTAACTAAATGCAGTTCTTCACAGTGCCCTGAAAGGGGTAATTATTTCAGCTTTTGACCTGTCTCTAATGACATGAACCTTTAAACCCTACTGAAGTGCCCTATAAAGGGCAATCATTGGTGTTTGAGAAGACCCTGCCTCTCAGACTAATCCCATCCTGGCCAACCACAGCCATGGAGATCAGCCTTCTTGGGGGACTCAAATGAGTTTGTGATGTGGCTACCTTTTTTCCGGAACTGATTCATGGTCACATCCTTTACAGAAGCCCTTCTCCAATGATCAATTAGTTTGGAGGTAGAGGGAGTTCTAGGAAGAATCCTGGCTGTTTCTATTTAAGAATTAATGGAGACTACTGTGCTCTTAGCCACTTTCAGTGTACCATTCTCCAGATTTGCAACTTCACACAATTATCTCTTTAAGCTTTAAGGGAAACTGTTCTCAGTTTTTTCTACTAAACCAAATGCCAGGCTCCCACAGAAATATTCTTGCTGTTTCCCATTCAGTCTTTATTATAAAAATCCATAGCTCATATATTTATTAAATTAATTTTTAAATAAGTAGCTGGCAACTTAGAGCATGTGCCCTACTTCTCCCTCAGCTCCCTCATCCCCCTTTCCTCTTCAGCTCAGTAACTCTTCAGCCATGTATAACTAAGCCAACATCTCCCTCCTCCCCCTTATTCCCTGAAGGGGAGGGGTTGAGGGATCTGAGGGAGATGTTGACTGGGTCACATCTGGCTGAAGAAAAACCTTCCTGAGGGAAGGGGGAATGATGGAGCTGAGGGAGATGTTGAGTCTCACAGTTAGAGATGGTAGAATTTGTTAAAATTCATTTCGACCCAATTCGCCGAGTTTTTTTTAAAAATTCAAATGACCCGAATCGAATCATGACAAATCACGTTAAAAAACAGGTATTTCCTGGCTGTAGAGAGCCTGTAGGGTGTTGTAGAATGCTGTGCCATGCTTAAATATGCATAGGGAGCATGATTTGGTCTTCAAACAATGCTGTGTTTTAGTATGACACGCACATGTCAGCCGCCGCTCTTAGAATCGTTTCACTCTTCAATTCCATCAGCACTTACAGAGGCCAACTTCACCAAATAAGCAAAGCGGGAATGCAGCCTGACATGGTAACGTCTGTACCAGCTCGAAAGGACTGAGCTGAGATCAGATCCCACTATAATATCAAAGAGTGCACTATTTTTACATTGACATCAGATGATTCCATAGATTACAACAGAACCTGTTCTGTTAAACGCGGATACATGTAGAACCCCCCAAAAGAGTGCAGAGGGTGTCAGCAGTAATTCTGCATTGACATCACTGATCATTTTGCCCTTCATTTTATCCATCATTGTCCGCTTTCAGTCGGTCAATAATCCATCATAAGTATTGCTAAAGCCAAAAACAAACAGGAGTGCTTTCAAAACAGAGGTGATCAGTAAATGGGATATTTGCATGTCCTCTGTGTTCTGTATCCACTCCTGCTTTTGGCTATCAATCCTTAGGCTTTTCATTCCTTGAAATGAAGGTGAAAACTAAACATAGTGGCAAAGTCATAGAGAGGTGGAGGGTGAAAACAGCATTATGGAAATCACAGGGTGTTCCAGGGAGACAGCGGTCAATTGACAGCAGCATGAGTTGCCACAGAGTGGCACAATGACAAATTATGTAGGTGGCGGAAACACCATGTTCCTCCCATTGTCTGTTACCATGGTTCCGATTTTCAGTTGTCACGGAGAAAGGCACACATTGATTTCTTTTTGCATGACGTGGAGAAGTTCCTTCCTTTGTGTGATTTCGTTCGGCCAGACAAACCAGGTGTAGAACTGCGTGACACGGCTGTGCCTTGCACATGTGCTATGATGGAGCAGCACTTAGACTTGTGGAGGCTGAGGTGGTGGTGGGGAAGGAGGAGGTGAACACTGGCACAGGAGCAGCAGTTTGACAACGTGGAGGAAAAAGCGGTGTCTCTTGTTCAAGTTGTTAGTGTGGCTGGGCGTGAAGCACATTCACCCAGTCGCCTCTTTCAACGACTGCTGGCGCCATGCGTATTGAGGAGCAGGAGCATCTGGACCGGGAGATGAGGTCAAAGACAAACAGCTCCCTTCGGCAGAGGTGCTGGAGCCTTGACTGGCTGAAATGGCATGTGTGCTACTAGGTGTTGGTGTTGTTGCTGCGGCGGCAGGATGGACCACCACATCTGTTCCACATTTCTCCCAGGCCATTGGCTGGTGATGCTGCATTTAGCTCCCTGGCCACGCTTCACTTTCTGCCCGCAGATTCTACATATACACACGCTCGGATCCCCTGGTGTCTTTACAAAAAACTGCCACACCGCCGAGGTGGTGATTTTACTGCCAACACTCTGCAGTATCTACTAGCGCCGCTGCCTCACTGATCCCCTGTACCACTTCTTACTTGGACCTCCGAAGCAGGGTTTGTACCCCGCGGCCATTTGGTTCCTGTCCTCGCACTGCTGCCACCCTGCTGGCTCACAGCCACAGTAGCGACTTGCTGTCTGCTCCGCTGCCTGACTCGCAAGCTGACACTCTCTTCGCCCGATGATGATGAATCCCTTGCTACACCTGGCTCCCAAGTGCGATCGGCTACATCATCATCAATTTGCGTTTCCCTGTCACTGCTATTCTCCTCAACCGTGTCAGTATGCACAGCCTGCCTACTGCATGAAGCAGCAGATGTCTGCCCCACCTCATCACTGCCAAGCAGCTGCTGACTGTCCTCAAACAATTCGTCCTCGCTGTATAGTGGCGCTGAGCCCAGACCACCTAGTAGGTCTCTGGCTGAGGGAAATGAACAGGACAGAGGCTGGTTGAGGACAGGTGAGGGCCACTGACTTGCTCCTGGGCCATGCCAACTTATTGTTGTATCTGACATATCCATGGACTCTTGGCTGGGGTTGTCAGATGTTATATTTGAGGAATTGGGTGACGTAGTCAACCAATCAACAACCTTTGGGTTGTTGATCAACACACTGCCTCTAGATGACAACCTGCTGCGACGTCCCCTTACTGCCACCTCTGCCTGCTCCACCTGCCACCTTTCTATCTGACATAGTGGTTATTGAACTATGTGGATTTGACATGTATTTCTTGCTCTGAAATTTAGCAACACAAAAAGTATGGGAATTTGCATTATACAGATACTTCAGACACCCTGGGAGAGGAGCAGAAATCACTACAGCAGCTGTGTGGATATGACACAGATTTCTTCCTAGTGGCTTCAGTAACAAAAAAGAACTGCTATTTGGGGTATACAGATCCCCCTAAACGCACACCCTGGGAGAGGGGCAGAAATCACTACAGCAGCTGTGTGGATATGAAACAGATTTCTTCCTAGTGGCTTCAGTAACAAAAAAGAACTGCTATTTGGGGTATACAGATCCCCCTAAAAGGTGGTGATTTTACTGCCAACACTCTGCAGTATCTACTAGCGCCGCGGCCTCACTGATCCCCTGTACCACTTCTTACTTGGACCTCCGAAGCAGGGTTTGTACCCCGCGGCCATTTGGTTCCTGTCCTCGCACTGCTGCCACCCTGCTGGCTCACAGCCACAGTAGCGACTTGCTGCCTGCTCCGCTGCCTGACTTGCAAGCTGACACTCTCTTCACCCGATGATGTTGAATCCCTTGCTACACCTGGCTCCCAAGTGCGATCGGCTACATCATCATCAATTTGCGTTTCCTTGTCACTGCTATTCTCCTCAACCATGTCAGTATGCACAGCCTGCCTACTGCATGAAGCAGATGTCTGCCCCACCTCTTCACTGCCAAGCAGCTGCTGACTGTCCTCAAACACTTCGTCCTCGCTGTATAGTGGCGCTGAGCCCAGACCACGTAGTAGGTCTCTGGCTGAGGAAAATGAACAGGACAGAGGCTGGTTGAGGACAGGTGAGGGCCACTGACTTGCTCCTGGGCCATGCCAACTTATTGTTGTATCTGACAAACCCACAGACTCTTGGCTGGGGTTGTCAGATGTTATATTTGAGGAATTGGGTGACGTAGTCAACCAATCAACAACCTTTGGGTTGTTGATCAAGACACTGCCTCTAGATGACAACCTGCTGCGACATCCCCTTACTGCCACCTCTGCCTGCTCCACCTGCCACCTTTCTGTCTGACATAGTGGTTATTGAACTATGTGGATTTCACAAGTATTTCTTGCTCTCATCTGTAGCAACACAAAAAGTATGGGAATTTGCGTTATACAGATACCCCACTTCAGACACCCTGGGAGAGGAGCAGAAATCACTACAGCAGTTGTGTGGATATGACACAGATTTCTTCCTGGTGGCTTCAGTAACAAAAAAGAACTGCTATTTGGGGTATACAGATCCCCCTAAACGCACACCCTGGGAGAGGGGCAGAAATCACCACAGCAGCTGTGTGGATATGAAACAGATTTCTTCCTAGTGGCTTCAGTAACAAAAAAGAACTGCTATTTGGGGTATTACAGAGCCCCCTCAACCTTGGGTAAACACATCCCCCTAATTCTCCCCAACAGCCTGGGAGAGGGGAGAGAAAACCAAAACAGCAGCTGTGTGGATATGAAAAGATTTTCTCTAGGGACAAAAAAAGAAACTGACTTATGGGGTATACAGACCCCTAAACGCCACACCTTGGGATGGCGCAGGCAAATCGCTACAGCACAGACCTAGAAGGAGCTGCACACTACAGACCAACACATGCAGTATGAAATTGCCGAGAGTGCACAATGGCTGACAGTTTAAGATGGGCTGTGTGACATCACATAAGCCTGCCAGTCGTGATTGCTTACAGGTCTGAGATGTCATCAGGTGTTGTCTTTCTCCATTCATAGAGTCTCTGCCCCATGTAACACGTTGTGTTGCGGCCATTTAGCTAAAAAAGCGGGGGAAAAAAGAAACTTCTGCGAAAACTTCGGATTCGTGACTAATCGAATTTTCCATGAAATTCGTATGGAATTCGACTTTGTTCAAATCGATTGTTACCTAATGTTAAGGTTCTGATACTTTGTAGACCAAACGTTTCCCTAATTTGGTCTACATGTGTGTTCAGATTGACTTATAAAAAATTGACTTATATAAAAATAAAATGTGTGTTAGGGCTGTTCTACACTATTCAGATCCATAGCAATGCAGAGGTGGAAGGGCTGGAGCTACCATGCATGATCACACAAAGCACACTCCAGGCCAGCATTATAGCAATATATCCAATGCAATATTACGATGAGCAATAAAGTAATTGAGAATTTTTAGAGCAAAGCATATTTTAATATGTGATAAAAAGAATTGTTGTGAATGTGATTGTTGCTCTAAAATCTCATTACTTTATTGCTCATTCGTAATTTGCTGGATTATTGCTATAATTGGCTGTGCTGAGTGTGCTTGGGTGTGATAGCTTGGTAGCTCCAGCCCTTCCACCTCTGCATGCTAGATCTGAATAGTGTAGAACAGCCCTAAACACACTTGTATTTTTGTATATAAGTCCACTTTTTTTATTAAGTCCAATCTGAACACACATGTAGACCAAATTAGGGAAACGTTGTGGTCTACAGTTCATAACTCTACCATTAGGTAACATCGATTGAACGAAGTGGAATCCATACGAATTTCACAGAAATTCGTCGTCCACGATCGGAGTTTTCGCTGAGTTTCCTCCCCCCCCCGCTTTTTTTAGCTAAATGGCGCAAGCACAACGTGTTACATGGGGCAGGACTGCTATAATGGATGAAAGACCAACACCTTGAGACATCTGCAGACCTGTAACAATCACGACTGGCAGGCTATGTGAGTCACACAGCCCTCTTAAAACTGTCACCATGTGCAACTCTCGCATTTCATACTGCATGTTTGGTCCTGTAGTGTCCAGCTCCTTCTAGTGTACTGGTGCGTAGCGGATGTTCCTGCTCCAATCCCAAGGTGTGGCGTTTAGGGGTCTGTATACCCCATAAGCAGTTCTTTTTTTGTCCCTAGAGAAAATCTTTTCATTCCACACAGCTGCTGTTTTGTGTTTTCTCTGCCCCTCTCCCAGGCTGTTGGGAGAATTAGGGGGATTGTTTACCCCAATTTTTAGGGGGCTCTTAATACCCCAAATGAGCAGTTCTTTTTTGTACTAGAGTCCACTAGTAAGAAATCTGTTTCATATCCACTACAGCTGCTGTGGTGAAGTTTTCTGCCCCTCTCCAGGGTGTGCGTTTAGGGGGGATCTGTATAGCCCCAATCGCAGTTCCTTTTTTGTTACTGAAGCCAACCAGGAAGAAATCTGTGTCATATCCCCACAACTGCTGTAGTGATTTCCTGCTCCTCTCCCAGGGTGTCTGAAGTGGGGTATCTGTATAAACGCAATTCCCCCATACTTTTGTGTTTGCTACAGATGAGAGCAAGAAATACTTGTGAAATCCACATAGTTTCATAACCACTATCTCAGTACGATAAAAGGTGGCAGTGTGAGCAGGCAGAGTTGGCAATAAGGGGTGATGCCAGGCGTTTGTCCATCTAAGGCAGTGTCTTGATCAACAACCAAGGTTGTTTGATTGGTTTACTACGTCACCCATTCCTCAAATATAAACTCTAAACCCCAGCCATAGTCCTGTGTGGTTTGTCAGATAACATAAGTTGGCATGGCCCAGGACACAGTCGTCCCTCCCTGTCCTCAACACGTCTGTCCTGTTCATTTTTCCCACCAGAGACCTACTACTCGTGTCTGGTCTCGCGCCACTATACAGGCGAGACGAAGTTTTTGAGGACAGTCAGCAGGCTCGTGAATATGTGTGGTCGAACATCGCTTCATGCGTAGGCAGGCTGTTATACGTGACATGGTGTGAGGCAATTAGCAGTGACAAGAACGCAAATTTGAGATGGTAGCCGATCGCACTTGGGAGCCGAGTGTAGCAAGGGATTCAACCATCATCGGGTGAGAGAGTGTCACTTGCAAGTCAGGCAGCGGTCAGGCAGCAGTCGCTACTGTGGCTGTGACCAGCAGGGTGGCAGCAGTGCTGAGGACAGGACCAAATGGCCGCGGGTACAACCCTGCTTTCGGAGGCTCAAAGTAATAAGTGGATACAGGGGATCAGTGAGGCCGCGCGCTAGTAGATACTGCAGTGTGGCAGTCATAAACGACACCTCGCGTGTGCAGTTTTTTTGAAAGACACAGGAGCCGCGTGTTTATAGTAAATCTGCGGGCAGTAAGTGAAGCTTGGCCAGGGAGCTAACTTTGGCACTTGCGTCAACGACAGCAGCTCACCAGCCAATGGCCTGGGGGAAATGTGAACAGATGTGTGGTCCATCCTTCTCCGCAGCAACAACACCACACCTATAGCACACATGCATTCACCAGTCAAGGCTCCACACCTCTGGGCCGAAGGGAGCTGTTGTCTTTGACCTCCATCTCCCGTCCAGATGCTCCTGCTCCTCAATACGCATGCGCCAGCAGTGTTGAAAGAGGCGACTGGGTGAATTGTGCTTCACGCCCAGCCACCTAACCAACGTAACAAGAGACCCAACCGATTTTTCCTCACATTACCGAACATTATTCGAAATATCTTAGGGCTGCATTCAGTAATTATTGGCAGTCAATCAAATCTTCCGACTCATCCAGGTAAAGTTAAAATCGTTGTACACTTATTTGTGTCAGTGCTACTTCACACTACCACGTTTTACATGTATTTGCATAGTGTACTTACGATACCATATCTACAAGTATTTGCGTCAAGTGGGTGGGGTAACTATACTATCACTCTTATACCTATTTTTGTCCAATCAGTACTACAATGTAAGTGTTGTTTTTTATTATTATTACTATAGTATTCAATGGTAATCGGACAGCAGGAATTAAGTTATATGGAACTTTGCGTAGTTGGCTGGAACGGTTTCTGTGAGGAGCTGGTGCGCAGGGAAAGTGTGTAATCCTTCTCTGCCTTACTTTAAGTTCCTCTAGTGCACATCCGGTGCCATGGTGTGCAGATAATACGCTAGGCCCCAATATGCCACACAACGTTGAGGAATCGGTCGCTTACATGGCAGATGTGCCTCATTCCATGGGATTCTTCAGCACCGCCCCTCCCAAGATATAGATTCAAGATTCCCAAGACCTTTTGTTTGGAGAAGGATAGTCAGACAGTGCGCCAGCAGAAGAGATTTAGCAATAGATGTCATGGACTCGGGTCATTGAACCCCCTGGACCACTTGCGGACAAGGGCACAAGCCGACCCTGGGACCGCATCTAAGTGCACCCGGCCTCACCACGCCTTGCCGCAAACAGTGATGCCTTTCTGTGGTGTGGTACCACTGTTGTTCCACAGATGCTACTTGTCTGCAGTGGCAGCCAAGGTTGAAGTACCAATTCAGCGGCATCCTTGAGTCAGGAACAGATAGTCAGGGCATGGCAGCAGAGTGCTAGTCAGGATCCAGGTCTGGGTCACAACGGAGGTCAGGCTGGAATGACATGGAACAAATGAGAATAGATTCTTTCTCTAACCGTCGCACTAAGATCCCGTCAGGGGTAGCTGGAAAACCCCAAGTGCTAGCGCCAATCAGGCGGTGGCTGGCCCTTTAACATCTGCAAGGGGAGGGGGCGCACGCTGGCCACCAGGACAGAGCAGAATTTGTGAAGTGAGGCAGTGGGACCAGGCACTGCACGGCACCCGTGGCTCGCAGGGAACACTGACAGTACCCCCCCCCTTGACCTCCCCCTCTTCTTGTCTGAAGAAATCTTTTTGGAGGAGGCTACGGTCCAAATATTCTCTTCAGCTCTTCCAGGATCGCTCTCCGCAAGCCCATCTCTTCCATTCAACAACAGAAGATTGCTTACCCTCTCACATGGTCCTTCATGTGCAGTACCTCCTTAACCTCTCGATATCTGGGAGTCGCCTCTGTTGCAGGAGAGAGATATTGCTGAAAGAATCACTTCAACAGGACAGGCTTAAGGAGGAGACATTGAAGGATTTTGCGACCGCCATCATAGGAGAGGTCGAGCTGCACGCCACCGTCTATGTTCGACTAATTTCACCTCAAAAGGGACCGTAGAAGCATGGACCATGCGTGTAGCTAGTTAGCTTTATCCAGACTTATCTGGAGTAACCACACCTTGTACCTGGAGAGAAACAGGAGGAGTCCCTATTGCTTTTTATCAGTCCTTGGGCCTTGGTGCGGCAGTGGCCCCAGGAGAGACTGAAGCGGTTTGTTCCCAAATATTTAGGTCCTTTAACCAGTTCTTCTACTGCAGGGACAATCCGAGGGGAAGGACGAGAGAAGAGGACGGCAGAATTCGTCCAAACAACAAAGCAAGGACTGCCCCCGCAGCCAGAGTCCAGTGAATTGTAGGAGAACTCAGCCCATGGAGAAGATACGACCGTCGTCTTGGGGGCGGAGACAAAAGTGTACAAGTGATTAACATTCACATCCATAATTTGATTCACCCTTTCTACTTGACCATCTGAATGAGGGTGGGTAAGCGAAGAAAAGTCCAGTTTTACTTGCAACTAGTTTACACAAGACACGCCAGAACTTGGCCAAATAACTGGACCCCTCATTTGGACACATGTGTTGATGAAGTCCATGGTACCGGAAATATCCTTATGGACCAACTGGCAGACGTGGAGCATACGGAGGAGACACTGGAAGCAACAAAATGGGACATCCGGAAACCGCATTCACCATCAATGATGGATTGCCAGAAGAAGGAAGATCTGTTTATGTCCATCGCCACTGTGGATGACCACAGTGAACTTGGTATCGGCGGTGGAAACAACAGGCCAGCCGGTTTGAGGAGTGCTTATTGTGGGCACAGAAGTGCAGGATCCCAAGAAATTCTGGACCTCTTTGACGAGCCACGAGCGTTGCACCCCAGGGTGCCCAGCCAGACGTGAAGGATGTCCCCAAAGTCAGTATCTTCTTCTGCATGTCCTGGGTCACAACAAAACGGAGATCATAGCACGGACCGCATGGGAAACACCGATGTAATGCTTCTCTCATAACGCACTGTAGCACTAAGAACCGGCAGGGTAGCGGAGATAACCGGCTTTCATGAAAACCTGGAAGTGACCAGCGCCGTCCTTTAATCTGCGAGAGTCGGTCGCGTGCATGCCCTATGGGATGGGATTGGTGCGATAGGGGCGGTGCATCACGCCACGGAGAGGGCCACGGATGTGCCTGCGATCCGATACATGGGATCGCGGGGCACCCTTTACATGATGACATCTAACTGCCAACTGCCGTGGCTTTTTAACAAACAGTGTAAGCAAGGGCCAGTGATAGGCTCATGGTAGAAGACAGGATTGAGTCTGAAAGACGTCTCACCTAACAAGATGAAGCTCTGATGTCTCAGTCCTTTACCATTACTACCCCCATTTTACGCTTTGTGGTGTTAGATGTGTCTCGTGTTGGTTTCAAGGGGTTCGTGTTTGGCTTGAAGTTCGTTGAAGTCGTGTTCCTATACCAACCGTTTTTCCATTATTAAAAACAAACCACACGAAAATCAATTTGCGCCCAACCAAGTATTCACTAATAGCATCTCTCTCGCTCCTTAGCTCTAAATATGTTGTATGCATGCATATGTTTATATGTCGTTTACAATGTAAATTCTTTATTAGATAGATTTCATTTACACCCTTTATAATTAATTGGTGGATTGCCATCAATAAAATCTCTCTACGTACAAGAGGTTCCATATTTAAGGTTATTGTGTTTATAGTGTCAATTCAAGGTGCAGTAAAAAATCTTATTGAGTAATCATCCAACAATGCAGAATTTGAAGACTTTCTCAGTGGCAGTTCTATTTGGCTTCTTTACATGAATAACGTATGTAAGACTGTTATAACACATTTCAATATTTTCTAGTGAAAGTGGAGATTTTATTTTGTTACTAATGACATTAGACAAGAGTCAGTTTATAAAAAAAACACCACGAGGTTATCTATCTCACCAAAGCTCTAGAAACACAGAAGATTCTCCTGGCCTAAGGGAAACGAAAGACAATTAATAAAAAATACACAACCAAACGCAAAACTAATCTTTCCATATTACTTTATTTTAAGAAATGTGTTGCCTTTGTGTGCTCTCAAGCTCATAGAGAGTTCTTATTTTTCTAGACACCATAATCTAACAAACAAAAAGACATCTGTTTTTGTTAGATTCCAAGAGTATGCCAATTGATTTTCCGTTATAATCACAGAATGTTCAACTTTATGAAAGATCATTACTCAGTCATATATAACACAACAAGAAGCGCTCCTTTGAGATAATAACATTATATAGATGTTAGATTTAAAGGATTAAACTGCCTTTGATCTAAACTTTAATTAACCCCTGCCTGCCGATGCCCTTTTCGTTTTTGTGTTTTCATTTTTACCCCACATTCAACAAAATCATACCTTTTTTATTGTTTCCATTACAAAGCTGTGTTAGTGGCTTATTTTCTGCGTAACAATTACCTTCAAAATGGTTGTGCATTTTTAATAATTTTTAGGACTGTATGACCCTTTGATCACTTTTATGGGAAGTTTTTTAATTTTTTTTTAAATGGCAAAAAGTGCCATTTTTTGACTTGGCGCCATTTTCCGTTACGAGAGTTAAAACGCAGTGAAAAAACTTATAATATTTGGATAGATCGGCATTTTGGGACGTAGCGAACCTATGTGTTTATGATTTTTACTGTTATTTATATTCTATCATTCTAGGAAAGGTGGGGTGATTTGAATTTTTAGGTTTTTTTCTTATAATTTTTTTGTAACTTTTTTTATTTTACTATTGTTCCAGCAGACCCCCTAGGGTTTGTTATCCTTTAACCAAGGTTTGTCGGTACGATCTATCATATACTGCCATACTGTAGTATGTTGGATTTTTACTCCTCGTTCATTAAATGTTAACATTGTAATAATGGGTTAACCCCTAAGAAGCCTGTGGGTCTTTGGAAGACTCGAGGCTTCCATGTGAGGATCGCTGCTCCCCATGACGTAACTTGGAGCACGATCCTCAGAAAGATGGGGCGGCACTGGGCGCTTCGTCGCGGCGATCAGCAGATTAGCGTAAGCCCTTTGCGTGCCATATGCAACCAAGACTTCCAGCTATGGAGACGGGCTCAGCCCGTGACCCGTCTACTCACCCGCACCCAGCATGTGACGTCATATTACATCACACTGTCGGTAATGCAGGTTTAATAGAAGTGAATGGATGCATTTCTGCATTGAATAATTAGTGATCCAGAGGTCCCAGTTCGAAGTGAAGGGGGCAATACTAGTTGTCAATAGTTTTATCATAGGAGGGGAACTATTTGAAGGAACGCATGCGTCTGGGAAAATAAAGGACAAACATCATAAAGGATAAAGTAGAACAATGTACACATAATACAGGCACCATCGATGATGGGCCTCAATGCTCTTTCACTACCAGTGCATGTGGCACTCTTTGGGCTCCACTGACTTCAAAGGAATTTCAGGGACTCATCATTTTGTAGAAGATAATAAGACTATGTGTCGGCAAAAGACTGAGGATGCAAAGAGACCCTCTAGGACCAAACTGCAGATTATAACAGAACACAGATCCAACCATAGAGAGCCCAACCAGTAAGAGCCTTATGTAAAAAACAGTGGTTCGTGAAAACACCGGCAATAATTGATTTATTTGTCATGTTCATTGGTTGTGCTGACACTGAGTGTGCAGAGGTATTATGTTATTAGGAAGTGTTGAAGCCATACTTGGTAAATAAGGTAAGATCAATTAGGGAGCTGGATTGAAATGTGGAAATTACTCAGTATTTTAATCACAATCACATCTCACTGACAGCTTTCTATTTTAATGCATATTTATTACTAAGTCTGTTCAAAACAGCATACCGAATGGTATGTCTATACATGAAACTTAGTCTTCATCACAAACACCACATGGAGTCATATATGTTTTATGATGTGAGCACAAATAGTAACATAGATACGGATCACTACAAACAGTACACTGCAGCATTGGTTCACGGTTTCTCTTAAAGGGGGTTTACAGAGGAGAAACACATGTCTCCTTCTCCTTATAGACAGCCAGCCCGATGTCATGTTTGTGTGATATTTGTCAGTTGATGTGGAGAAACAGCCATGTTTTTTTCAAATCAAGGTTCAACCCTTTAATTAGGCTACAACAGGTCCACGAGATATTTTTTTATTTTTTTCATTTTTTTTTACTTTTATTTATTTATTATTCCAGAATACAATATATAAACGTTTAAGGACCAGTGCCTTTTTGTTCTTTCATTTTCACTTTTTCACTCCCCCACCTTCAAAATACTATAACTCTGTTCTCGCTTAACAATTGACTCATGGTGATGGTATTGAATATTCCTGCCGTGTACTGTGAAAGCGTGAAAAACATTCCAAATGCAGTGAAAATGGGGGAAAACGTATTGCTCAAGTTTTCCCTGTGGGCTTGGATTTTACGACTTTCACTCTGCGCCACAAATGACAGGTCTTCTTTATTCTTTGGGTTGTGTCAATCACGAGATACCAATTTTATAGATTTTATAATGATTTCTACAGTTTACAAAAATTAAACCCCTGTACAATTTTTTTTTTTATTTCGCCATCTTCTGTGTGCTAATACTTTTTCATGCTTCTTTTGCGGACTGGGAGGGGTGGGGGGGGGGGGGGTGTCCTTTTTTGTCGAATTTTATGTCGTTTTCAATTCCCCGTATACACTTTGGTGTTAAGCCGAGTTTTACAGCACAAAAAAGGTGGCTGAAAACGTCCCTTGTCTTATACACAGCAGTATACACATTACGAATGACTTTAAAAATAGATAACTTATATACCATCTCTGGTGGCCCCGATGCGCAGCGCTGCCCCCCCCCGCTGTCCGTGCGGGTCCTTCTGGGCTTCCGCGTCCTGTTCTTCGTTGCTTCTGTAACTCATGAAGGGCGCCGCCATGTTTTTCTCCCCGGGAGAGAGCATTGCGGTGCCCACACGATGTATTCCAAGAAAGAAGAGCGGAACAAGGAGGCCCCGCAGACATGGCCGGGAGCAGTCGATGCGCTTCGGGGCCACCGGAAGGTCCAATATATAAGTTTTTCTGCGGGTTTTTTTTAATTCTTTGGGCTGGCTGTATGTCTCTTGGGGCAGGCTGAGGTGGCGGTTACTACTGGGGCCGGCTTTATACTACTGGGTGGTAGGCTGGGTGGCGTATACTACTAGGGCAAAGCTGATCTTGCTGTATAGAAGACACTGGGGCAGCTGTATACTACTGGGGGGCATGCTATATACGACTGGTGGCAAGCTGGGCTGCTGTATACTACTGGGTGCATGGCTGTATACTATGGGGCGGCTGTAAATACTGGGAGCACTGGGTTTGGCATATACTACGGGGGTCAGCTGGGGTGGCTGTATACTAACTGTGGGTAGGCCTGTATACTACTGGGGCAGGCTAGGCCTGGCGTATACTACTGGGGGCCAGGCGTATACTACGGGACAGCTGTATACTACGGGGCTGGGGGCCGGCTGGGCGGCTGATACTACTGGTGGCCAGCTGGCCAGGCTGTATACTACAGGGGGGTAGGCCCTTGTATCTATAGGGGGCTGGCTGGCTTATATACTGAGGGGTCTGTGACCAATGCATTTCCCACCCTCGGCTTAACTCAATCAATAGTTTTCCCAGTTTTTGGTGGTAAAATGATTAGGGGTCCGGCTTATACTCGGGTCGTATATCAGGCATATATTTTAAGACTGTACAACCTTTTAATCACTTTTCTTGATTTTTTTTTTATATTTTTCAAAGGGCAAAAAGTGCCACTTTCAACTTTGGCGCTATTTTCTTAACATTGTTAAATGCAGTAAAAACATTATATTTATTTGTATATGGGACATTCGGACAACGGCAGATAGCTATGTGTCATTTTTTTACTGTTCTGTAATTTTACCCATATATACTCAAGTATAAGAACCTAGGTTTTCACACCAAAATGGTGCTGAAACCCACTCAGCTTATACGCGAGTAAAAAATTCAACTCACCTTTCTGGCTTCCGCCCCGCTCTGGCATATACTGGGGCAGGGGCTGGCTATATACTGGGGCGGGGGCTGGCAATATACTAGGGGAATAATGAGCTCAGGCTTCATACTGGAGGGTGCTAGGTGCTGGCTATATACTATGTGCAGGGTCCAGCAGGCATATATGATGAGTCGTGACCAATGCATTTCCTCCCACCTCGCTTATAACCGAGTCAATAGGTTTTCCCAGGTTTTTTGTGGTAAATTATGAGCCTCGGCTTATACTTGGGTCGGCTTATACTTTAGTATATTGGTATATAGTCATTTCTAGGACAAGGGGGTAATTAAATTTTTAGGTTTTTTTTAAAAAAAAAAAAATTCTACTTTTTTATTTATTTCTTTTTCACTATTTTTTCAGACTCCCTAGGGGTACTTTAACCCTGGGTTGTTTGATCAACCTATCATATCTGCCATACTACTACTGACGGTCACGGGAGCGACGAGATAGCGATCCCATGTGGCCGCCATCTTTTTTGAAGCCGCTGGCAGCTTTGCTAGCACGGATCAAGGGTGTTTACGGTTAAGTCTTTGCTGCAGTAACACAGCAAAACGTGACCGGCTAGGAGAGGGCTCAGCCTGTGAGCCTCTCCATGTACCATGCAAATTGGCGCACTCAGGTATTCACTAACAAGGAAATGGATTGTGGAATTGTGATCCAATTGTTTTATTGGTATCTCTAATACACCAAGTTCCTGTTTCGTGAGTGGACCAAATGTTTACAAAAACCTTTTTCATCCTCTATCGCAAATCTAAAACCATTTGCAACCGTGTTTTGATGACCCTTGTTCGATCAGCATCAACCCGGAGCCGTTGATACCAGTTTCAACAACCCCTCTTTAGAGTTGTGCAAAATCTGCCCACTGGATCTTGTGAGCCGCACTTCACCTTCTTTTGAAAATCACCATTGATTTGAAATAATACTACTCTATGAGCACTTCGGTCGTTCCTTGTCCGCCTTTCTATTTATGGATATGGTAAACGTTCCAAAGTTAGAACCCTTATAGTGACACTGTCAGATTTAAAAAATGGACCGTGTCAGGAAGGGCAAAGTGGCCCCTCAGCTGCAAGGGTTAAAGGTGATATGTTTAATATCTATTTCTGCAATATCTCAAAATGAGGTTAGTCATGACTTTAAACCAGGAAAAAGTCTCAGGATCAAAAGGTTCCTAATTGTAGTCTTAGTCTAGTACTCCATTTTATGACCTTTTAAGCAATGATGTCCTGCTGAAAAAAAAGCACAAGAAACGCACTCAGATATACAATTTGAATATATGTGGTTTTAACCCCGTAACCTTTGCTGTCAGGCTGTGTGGAGAATTCTCATGGGCTGAGCTCTCTCCATAACGGTGCAATTTTCTCAAGGGCGTTATATTTAGTGCTTTCCTTCTACAATCCAATGAACTTCCCTTTTGGGGAAAGTATATCATGGAGTTTACGAATTATATGGCCTTTTATGGGTAGCGAAATTGTGAAAAATGTCCAATTGGGCATTTTGGAATGTTTTTAGTTTACATCATGTGATATTCATTTTAGTCAGGCATTTGGGACATGAGGACTAAGATTAGGACCCTTACCTAGATGTGTATGTTTTTTTTAAGTTATGTCTTTTTTTGGGGAAAGAATTGGTATTACAAATGTTTTGGTATTATTATTCAGTCATATAATTCCGCAGCAGACATCCCAAAGCAATTGTAACAGACCAATGCTTTTCATCCAACTTATTCATAGTTATGATCGCATATGGCATTAAATTAGGCTTTGGTGTTTTTAATGCCTGACCATGAATAATTCCGTAACATGTACACTATGTTTATTGAGTCTGCTGTGGCCATGAAGAAGCTAGGGTGACTTTAGCCCTAAGGATATCCCCTATCAATGTCACATCTACAAATAGATGGCAACCACCATATTCAAAGGTACAAGACAAGTTCAAAATAATTATGATTGATATATGATATAAAATCACTGACTGCCTCCCGGTGTCCACTCCACACCGAGGCTGTGTCGATATATCTACCATAAAGAATACCCTTTAATTTTGATGTAACATGGGTTATCATGATGTACGATATCTCTACTCTACTCCCATAAAGCCATATAAATGTTGCCAGGGTGAGGGGAAGGGGGAAAATCAAGCACCCATAGTAAACAACCAGCAAACCTGTAAAGAAGTTTCATCAGAACATGAAAATTTTCTAGAAAAAAAAAAACTAACTGCAACACTGTACTACTTGTCACTTCAATATTTTGCTCTGTATATTTTGAGATGGTAATCACATGCCTACAAGCCAAGTGTGTGGAATCCATGTATATATGTTGTTACATCACAGATAACCCGAGTCATCTTTGAACCAAGACAACTGATCCACAGCAAAAGGATAGGACCTTGGTACTCCGCTCACATGTCCAGGAGTCGATGATTAAGGGTTGAAGTAAAAAAAAGTTTCATCATTGTTACTGGTACAAAGCCTAAAAATTTTACTTCCTTTACTGTGTGTTGTCCCATCCCGAGAAATTGGTGCTCAGCCCAGTTGGAGGAGGGTCATTTTGACGTATTTCTACACTCCATGCACAGGTCCCTATAAGGCCCCGGTTTCTTAGGTCGAAATATGTCCCTTTCTTTTTCACCATGTTATCAACGGGTTTTAATGTTTTTACATAAAACTAATTTGTTATACTTTTTTGCTTGATGCCGATGGTATTTCTTTTTTGGTTACTCATTCACTATGTCCCCTGGCCTCCCCCTGGAACGTGGCACTTCGTGACCTGAGCTGCTGACTGGTGAGCTGATACTTATTTCCTTTTTTGTTTCTTTGTTTATACGATTTTAGATATATATTTCTGTGTGATGTTGGATGCTTTTTTTGTAAGTGCCATATCTGATCTGAATTTGCAACCAAACATTTTTGCCCAATTCATTGTGTAAAATGGGTGTGGATGTTGGAAAAGTGAGTGTTGGCCTTACTTGCAATTGTGGCACAACATTTTATGAGTATTTCTACAATGACTAACCAATAATTGGAGTACAGAGTATGAATGAAGTCTTAAACTCTCATCCAACATCTCGGTATTTAATAAACTGACGCAATGGTGCATATTTACTACCCCCCCGCCCATTCGCGATACAGCGGCGCATTCTTGCAACTGGATTCGGGTCCGGCCGGGATTTCTGATGTAAGTTCCTCTGCCGTCCACCAGTTGGCTCTGCTTGCGCTGAAGTCCGCTGAATGCACGAAATACACCGGCCTTCCTGGAGAAGGTGAGTGAAATTTTCCGCGACGACATTTTTTTTTCTAATGCAGCGTTTTTTTTTTTCCCATCCGTCTGGTTTTCGCTCGTCTACGCCCCCCCGATTTTCCGCCAACGTGCATGCCGGCGCCGATGCAACCACAATCCGATCGGTGCCCAAAATCCACCCCGGGGGGAATACAGGTACAATCGGCGCAAACGTAAATATTCGGTTAACACTCGGGAAAACGCAAAAAAAAAAAAAAATAAAAACAAAGATCGGGCCCTTAGTAATGACCCCCAATTTCTTCAACTTTACACAAGCGTCCGCGAAAAAATAGCACTTTTAAAATAATTTGTTTAGATTTCCACAATAAATAATTGTTTTATTACAATCACAGTGAAAAATGCCAATGCATAAATATCATAACTTACTCAATATATGTCTTCCATTTTCAGAGAAGTTTTTAAAATAGAAGATCTTCGTAATGTAATGTCAGTTTCATGATTGTATCTAGGCACCAATCAAATGTGAGGGAAGAGTTGTTGAACAAAGATTAATATGCTAACATACTTTGCCTCAAGCTGGAGGTTTAGTAAGATATAACATCAAGCCTTAAATGACAACAGGACTGAACGATTTATTACTCCTAATAAGAATTGAAGATTTGCAATGACGACTAAAAAATCTGCATAAAACCAAATACAACACATAAATGTGCTCAGGCAGGTAAGTCCAACTGTTTACATTGTGAAAATATTCACTTCTCATGACCCCTCCGTTTATAAATCACAAAAAAGTCAATCAGAATGTGTTTGCATTCAGATTCCCTTCGTGTGTTGATTTATTCTATCTCTGTTTCATTCATTACCGGTCTTTCATATAAATCAGGGATTCAGAAATTCCCATATAAAACGCCTTGAATATAAAGTATTACACAGTACACAAGCAGAAAATACTCACCTTTAAACTCACACTTTTATTAAATGGCAATGTCATGAGAATAGGCCCACCACTGACACGCCACGCTTGACCTACAAGATCTCAGTGATTTCCTAACATTAGGCCACACAAGTGCCGTCATGTATAACCATCACTAGGTGGGCAACCTCTTATGCTCAAGTTTAGCTATTGCTGTTTATCAAAGTAATGTGTAGGAATAGAGATGATCGCGCACTAAATGCTCGGGTGCCCTCGTTATTCGAAGACAACTTGTTCCCGTGCTCGATTGCTCTTCTCGATAACTAACCCCATTGAAATCAATGGAGACTCGAGCATTTTCAAGGGTACCAGCCTCTCACAAGGAACTTGGCCAACCACCTGGGACCTCAGAACATGATGGAAACACAACGGAAAGGACAGGAACAGCATGGGGCAGCATCTGTATGGCCTCTTAGGCGCCGAATCGCAACCATTATGCCAAAATATATGGGCAACAGCATGCCATGACAGAGTACCGAATGATTCTAGCTAGGCATCTAAAACATCGTGTGATTACCCTGACCTATAGAGAGTGCAAGCATAGGCGCAGCGGCAGCAGCGGCAGGCTAGAAGTTCTGGCGACATACCCTAATGGATCAGGCTTCAAACAATGGGTGTCGGAGGAACCAAGGAGGTTAGCAAGAAGCGCTGACATGATTTCCTATGTGACAAAAGGTTACGGTATAATAGTCGATAAACACAGCATGGTGGCGACTATGAACCCGTTCCATAACGTACTGGTGAAACACCTGAAAATGAACCTGACACAGCTCGTTTGGATAAGGGGACGACATATGAGGCAGCCATGGGACACTTCCATGATTAAGGTGACGTATTTTGGGCATCCATATTGCTTCTTTGATGAAACTTCAGGTCTCCAGCATGCTGCGACAGATGCGAAAGTTCCGTCCATTATGTATCTGGTGAAAACACCTAAGATTCTGCTACACAGCTACACTCCATTGAATAAGGGGATGATTGCTGTATGCCGCTCAGCGCTCCCGCTTCTGGGTTATAGAGAGTTGAAAGTTTCGCGTGGAGACATTGGTGGACGCTGTGGATGCTCGTGATACGAACTTGGATGAAGCGGCGGTCCTCTGCCATTCGATCTTTCGCCGTCCAGGCCCCTGTCTCTCTGCCCTCCCCACCCAAAATGGGCACTGGGACTACCGACTTACTTTGAAAAAATTAGAATTTTCAAGCAGGCAAGGGTCGTTGGAATATTGCCCTAGAAATAATGGAATAGCATATCTGTTCCTTTAATAGTTTTTTCGGAATGTGTTTCCAGATAAGAGCGCAGAGGGGCATCCCATATGGGCTGCTTATTGCAACTTCAGGTCTCCAGCATGGCGGCGACAGAATGTGCCGAGTTCCATTATGTATCTGGTTAAACACCTGAAAATTCTGCCGACCCAGCTTCTTATCGATAATGGGACGATGTATGGAGGCAGTAAAATTATAGTAAGATTAAAGGTGCTGCAGTTAAAACTATGTTAGTTGGATGTGGTGGAGCTGCCATGTACGCTACCAGGGAGCTTCGCTGTCCAAGCCCCTGTCTCTCGGCTCCTCCCCAAACAGCACTTCAAAACCTTTTGTATTAATCAATGTAGTAGTGTTCTTATAAGTTTGGGTATGCGGGGATGGAATGTAAACATCTGCGCAAGAAGCCTGAAAAGCATATTTTAATATGTGATAAAAAGAATTGTTGTGAATGTGATTGTTAAAATAGGTACATCCCTTTAACATTCACATACCTCAGTATATATCAGATTTCAGATTGAATGATGTAATATTCCTCACATTACAGAAAGGTCTCCATATACAATGCAATTTATGTATAATCCCAATATTATATTTATTTAAAAAAAAAAAAATTGTATATGGGGACCTTTCTGTAATGTGAGACATTACACCTTCAATCGAAACTAAAATCGATTACATACTAATGTCTGTGAATGTGAAAGGATGTACCTATTTTAACAATCACATTCACAACAATTCTTTTTAATCACATTTAAAAATATGCTTTTGCTCAAAATTCTCATTACTTTATTGCTCCATCGTATTTGCATGGATTATTGCTATAATGGTCTGGCTGAGTGTCTTGTGGTGTGATCAGCATTGTAGCTCCAGCCCTTCACCTCTGCATTGCTATGATCTGAATAGTGTGAACAGCCCTAAACACCATTGTTATTTTTGTATATAAGTCCACTTTTTTATAAGTCCATCTGAACACACATGTAGACCAAATTAGGGAAACGTTGTGGTCTACAGTATCAAACTCTGTACCATTGGTAACATCGGATTTGAACGAAGTGGAATATCCATACGAATTTCACAGAAATTCGTTCGTCACGAATCTGAGTTTTCGCTGACGTTTCCTCCCCCCCCCCCGCTTTTTTTAGCTAAATGGCGCAAGCACAACGTGTTACATGGGGCAGACGACTGCTAGTAAGTGATAAAGACCCAACCCTTGATGACATCTCAGACCTGTAACGCAATCACGACTGGCAGGCTATGTGAGTCACACAGCCCATCTTAAACTGTCATCCATGTGCACTCTCGCAATTTCATACTGCATGTGTTGTCCTGGAGTGTCGCAGCTCCTTCTAGGTCTGGTGCGTAGCGGATGTTCCGCCAATCCCAAGGTGTGCGTTTAGGGGTCTGTATACCCCATATAGCAGTTTCTTTTTTGTCCACTAGGAAAGAATCTTTTTATATCCACACAGCTGCTGTTTGGTTTTTCTGCTCCCTCTCCCAGGCCTGGGGAGAATTAGGGGATCGTTTACCCAATTTGGTTGAGGGGGATCTCTGTATACCCCAAAGACATTCTTTTTTGTTACTAGAGTCCACTAGAAGAAATCTGTTTCATATCCACACAGCTGCTGTGGTGATAATTCTGCCCCTCTCCCAGGGTGTGCGTTTAGGGGGGATCTGTATAGCCCCAAGCAGTTCTTTTTTTGTTACTGGAAGCCAACCAGAGAAATCTGTGTCATATCCCCACAACTGCTGTAGTGAATTTCCTGCTCCTCTCCCAGGGTTCTGAAGTGGGGTATCTGTATAAACGCAAATTCCCATACTTTTGTGTTTGCTACGATGAGAGCAAGAAATCTTGTGAAATCCACATAGTTTCAATAACCACTATGTCATACAAAAAGTGTGGCAGTGTGAGCAGGCAGAGTGGGCATAAGGGGATTCGCAGGCGTTTGTCATCTATAGGCAGTGTCTTGATCAACAACCAAAGGTTGTTTGATTGGTTACTACGTCACCCAATTCCTCAAATATAAACATCTACACCCCAGCCAATAGTCCTGTGGTTTGTCAGATCAACATAGTTGGCATGGCCCAGGCCAGCAATCGTGGCCCTCACCTGTCCTAACAGTCCTCTGTCCTGTTCATTTTCCTCACCATAGACCTACTACACGTGGTCTGCGGCCGCGCCACTATACAGCTGAGCGAAGTTGTTTGAGACATCAGCAGTGGCTGGCGATGAATAGGTGGGTCGACATCGGCTTCATGCGTTAGGCAGGCTGTTGATACTGGACATGGTGAGGCGAATTAGCAGTGACAAGAACCAAATTGAGATGGTGTAGCCTGATCGCACTTGGAGCCGTGTGTAGCAAGGGATTCACATCAGCGGGTGAGAGAGTGTCGCTTGCAAGTCAGGCAGCGGAGCAGCAGCACGTCGCTACTGTGGCTGTGACCAGCAGGGTGGCAGCAGTGCTAGGACAGGAACCAAATGGCCGCGGGGTACAAACCCTGCTTTCGGAGGTCAAAGTAAAAGTGGTACAGGGGGATCGTGGGCCGCGGCGCTAGTAGATACTGCAGGGTGGCATTATAAATACCACCTCGGCGTGTGGCGTTTTTTTGAAAGACACAGGGAGCCGATCGTGTATAGTAGAATCTGGCGGGCATAAGGAAGCTGGCAGGGAGCTATACTTGGCACTTGCGTCAACACATGCCGCAATCACCAGCCAATGGCCTGGCGAAATGTGAACAATGTGTGGTCCATCCTGTCTCCGCAGCAACAACACCACACCTATTAGCACACATGCATTCAGCCAGTCAGGCTCCACACCTCTGCGAAGGAGCTGTTTGTCCTTTGACCTCATTCCCGTCCAGATGCTCCTGCTCCTCAATACGCATGGCGCCGCAGTCGTTGAAAAGGGCGACTGGGTTAATGTGCTTCACGCCCAGCCACACTAACAACGTGTAACCGAGACCAACCGCTTTTTCCTCACATTACACGATTATTCGAAATATCTTAGGCTTCATGTCAGTAATATTGGCAGTCCATCAAAATCTGTCCGACTCATCCATGGTAAAGTTAAAATCAGTTGTTACACTTATTGTGTCAGTGCTACTTCACCTACCACGTTTTCATGTATTTGCATCATGTGTACTTACGAACAATCTACAAGTATTTGCGTCAGTGGTGGGTAACATACTCATCACTCTTATAACCTATTTTTGGTCCAACGTACTACATGTAAGGTTTTTTTATATTATTACCTATTATTTCAATGGTAATCTAGAAGCAGGAATTAAATATGGAACTTCCGTATTGGTCTGGAACGGGTTTCTGTGAGGAGCTGGTGCGCAGGAATAGGTGTAATCCTCTCTGCCTACTTTAAGTTCTCTAGTGCAGTCCGGTGCCATGGTGTGCAGAGTATACTGCTAGGCCCCAATATGCCACACAAGTTGAGGAATACGGTCGATTACTGGCAGATAGTGCCTCATCCATGGGAGTTCTTCACACCACCCCTCCCAAGATATAGATTGCAAGATTCCCAAGACCTTTTGTTTGGAAAGGAGAGTTAGACAGTGACCAGCAGAAGAGATTTAGCAAAATGTCAGGACTCGGTGTCCATGAACGCCCCTGGCGCACTTGCGGACAAGGCGACAAGCCGACCACCTGGGACGCCATCTAAGTGGCACCCTGCCTCACACACGCCTGCCGCAAACATGTGATGCCTTTCTGTTGTGGTGTACCACCTGTTGTTCCACAGATGCTACTGTCTGCAGTGGCACGCCAAGGTTGAAGTACCAATTCAGCGGCATCCTGAGTCAGGAACAGATAGTCAGTGGCAGGCAGCAGAGTGCTGTCAGGATCGCGTCTGGGTCACAAGGAGGTCAGAGCTGGATGACAGGGAAACAAATGAGAATAGATTTTCTCATATGACCGTCGCACTAAGATTCCGCGCAGGGTAGCTGGAAAAACCCGATAGTGGCTATGCGCCAATCAGGCGGTGGCTGGCCCTTAACATCTGCAAGGGTGAGGGGGCTGCGCACGCTGCCACCAGGACGAGCAGAAGTTTGGAGAGGTGAGGCAGTAGGGACCAGGCACTGCCACTGGCACCCGTGGCAATCGCAGGGGACACATGACAGTACCCCCCTCCCTTGACCTCCCCCTCTTCTGTTCTGAAGAAATCTTTGGAGGAGGCTACGTCCAAATATTCTCTTCAGCTTCTCAGGATCCTCTCCCGCAAGCCCATCTCTTCCTTCAACAGAAGAATTGCTTACCCTCTCACAGTCCTTCATGTCATACCTCCTTAACCTCGTCAGTATCTGGAAGCGCCGTCTTAGCAGAGGTAGATATTGCTGAAAGAATCACTTCAACAGTGACAGCTTAAGAAGGAGAACATTGAAGGATTTGCGAACCCGCATCATAGGAGAGTCGGAGCTTGCACGCCACCTCATGGTTTTGCACATATTCACCTCAAAAGGGACCGTAGGAAGCATGGACCATGCGTGTAGCTAGTTAGCTTTATCCAGACTTATCTGGAAGATAACCACACCTTGTTACCTGGAGAGAAACAGGAGGAGTCCCTATTCTTTTTATCATGCCTGGCCTTGGTGCGGGCAGTGGCCCCGAGAGAGAGGACGAGGTTTGTTCCCAAATAGCTTTAGGTCCTTATACCAGTTCTTCTACTCAGGGACAATCCGAGGGAATGGACAGAGAAGAGGACGGGCAGAATTCGTCATAAACACAAAGCAAGGACTGCCCCACGCAGCCCAGAGTCCAGTGAATTGTATGGAGAACTCAGCCCATGGTAGAAGATACGACCAGTCGTCTTGGCGGGCGGAGACAAAAGTGTGAAGGATGTAACTTCACACCACATATTGATTCACCCTTTCCTACTTACCATCTGAATGAGGGTTGGGTAAGTCGAAGAAAAGTTCCGTTTTACTGTGCAACTATGTTACACAAGGCAACGCCAGAACTTGGACAAATAACTGGACCCCTCATTGGACACATGTGTTGATGAAGTCCAGTGTAGCCGGACAATATGCCATGGACCAACTGGCAGACGTGGAGCATGACGGAGGACCCTGGAAGCAGCACAAATGGGACAATCCGGAAACCGTCATTCCCATCAATGATGGGATTGCCCATGATAGAAGGAAGATCTGTGATGTCCATCGCCACTATGACCACAGGTGACTTGGTATCGGCGGTGGAAACACAGGCCAGCCGTTTGAGGATGCTTATTGTGGGCACAGAAGTGCAGGATCCCAGAAATTCATGGACCTCTTTGACAGGCCACAAGCGTTTGCACCCCAGGGTGCCCAGCCAGACTTGAAGGATGTCCCCAATACAGTATCTTCTTCTGAGTTCCTGGGTCACACAAAAGGAGATCTAGCAGCGACCGCATGGGAAAACCGAGTAATACGCTTTCCTCATAATGCACTTAGCACTAAGATCCGGCAGGGGTAGCTGGATAAACCGGCTTTCATAAAACCTGGAGTGACCAGCCCGTCCTTTATCTGCGAGAGTCGGTGCGTGCATTGCCCTAGGGATTGGATTTGAGTGCGATAGGGGCGGTGCATCGCCACGGAGATGGCCACGGATGTGCCTGCGATCCGATACATGGATCGCAGGGCACCCTTTACAATGAATCTACTGCCACTGCCGTGGCTTTTTAACAAACAGGTAAGAGGGCAGCAGTGATGCTCAGTGGTAGAAGAAGAGATTGAGTCGATAGAGAGCCTCACCTAACAAGATGAGAGCCTGATGTTCAGTCCTTTACCATTACTACCCCCATTTTACAGCTTTGTGGTGTTACAGATGGGCTCGTGTTGGTTTCATAGGGGTTCGTGTTTTGGCTTGAAGTTCGTGTGAATCGAGTTCCATACCAACCGTTTTTCCATATTAAAAACAAGCCACACGAAAATAAGATGTCGCCCAACAATATTCACTAATAGCATCTCTCGTGCTCCTTAGTGCTCTAAATATGTTGTATGGCATGCATATGTTATATGCGTTTACAATGTAAATTCTTTATTAATGGATTTCATTTACATCCCTTTATAACCTTATATTTGGTGATTGGCCATCAATAAAATCTCTCTACGTCAAAGGAGTGTTCCTAATTTTAAGGTTATTGTTTATAGGTGTCAATTCAGAGGTGTCAGTAAACAAATCTTATAGTAATATCCACAATGCAGTGAATTTGAAGACTTTCTCAGTGGCAGATTCTATTTGCTTCTTTACAGTGAATAAACATGTAAACTGTTATAACACATTTCAATATTTTCTAGTGAAAGTGGAATTATTTTGTTACTAATGACAATTAGACATAGAGTACAGTTTATAAAAAAAACAACGAGGTTATCTACTACAACGCTCTTATAAACACAGAAAGATTCTCCTGGCCTAAGGTAAACGAAAGACAATTAATAAGAATAATAACACAACCAGAAGCAAAACTAATCTTCTCATATTACTTTATTTTAAGAATGTTATTGCCTATTGTGTGCTGTCAAGCTCAAGAGATGTTCTTATTTTTCTAGACACGTCAGATATCTAACCAAACAAAAAGACATTCTGTTTTTGTTTGATTCCAAAGTAGCCACATTGATTTTCAACGTTATAATCACAGAATGTTCAACTTTATGAAGAATCATTACTCAGTCCCTATATAACACAACAAGAAGCGCTCCTTTGAGATAATAACCTATATATAGATGTTAGATTTAAAGGATTAAACTGCCTTTGATCTAAACTTTAAATTAACCCCTTCCTGCCGATGCCCTTTTCGTTTTGGTGTTTCATTTTTACCCACATTCAACAAAATCGATAATTTTTTTATTTTCCATTACAAAGCTGTGTTATTGGCTTATTTTCTGCGTAACAAATTAACTCTCAAAATGGTGTCATTTTTAAATAATTTTTAGGACTGTATACCTGTTGATCACTTTTATGGAATTTTTTAATTTTTTTTTAAATGGCAAAAAGGCCATTTTTTGGACTTGGCGGCCAATTTTCCGTTACGGGTTAAAACGCGTGAAAAACATTAGTAATATTGGATAGATTCGGGCATTTTGGGACGTAGCGAACCTATGGTTTATGATTTTTACTGTTATTTATATTCATATCAGTTCTAGGAAAGGGGGTGATTTGAATTTTAGTTTTTTTCTTATAATTTTTTTGTAACTTTTTTTATTTACTATTGTCCAGAGGCCCCCTAGGGTTTCTTTTCCTTTAACCATAGGTTTGTCGGTACATCTATATATACTGCCAACTGTAGTATGTCTGTTTTACTCCTCTGTTCTTAAATGTTTAACCATTGTAATAATGGGTTAACCCCTAAGAAGCCTTGGGTCTTTGGAAACTCGAGGCTTCCTGTGACGGATCGCTGCTCCCCATGAACAACTTGGAGCACGATCCTCAGAAAGATGGGCGGCACTTGGGCGCTTCTTGCGGCGATCAGCAGTTAGCGTAGCCCCTTTGGCTGCATATGCAACACAAGACTTACCAGCTATGGAGAGGGCTTCAGCCCGTGACCCGCTACGTCACCCGCACCCAGCATGTGCCTATATTACATCACCATTCGGTAAGTGCAGGTTAATAGAAGTGAATGGACATTCTGCATTGAATAATATAGTGATACACAGGGTCCACCAGTTCTGAAGTGAAGGGGGCAATACTGTTGTCAATAGTTTATCATAGGGGGGAAATTTGAAGGAACATGCGTCTGGGAAGTAATAAAAGACAAACATATAACGGATAAAGTAGAACAATGTACACATAATACAGGCACCATCGATGATGGGGCCTCAATGCTCTTTCATACCAGTGCATGTGGCACTTCTTTGGGCTCCACTGACGTTCAAAGGAATTTCAGGGAACTCATCATTTTGATAGAGATAATAAGACCTATGTGTCGGCAAAAGACTGAGGATGCAAAGAGACCCTCATAGGACCAAACTGCAGATTGAACAGAACACAGATCCTAACATAAAGCCCACAGAAGAGCCTTATGTAAAACATGGTTAGGAAAAACACCGTGCAATAATTGATTATTTCATGTTTCATTGGTTGTCTGACACGAGTGGTCAGAGTATTAGTTATTAGGAAGTGTGAACCATACTTGGTAAATAAGTAAGAATCAATTAGGGAGCTGATTAAATGGAAATTCTCAGTATTTTTAATCACACATCTCACTGCAGCTTTCTATTTTTAAGTATATTTATTACTAAGTCTGTTCAAAAACGCATACCGAATGGTATGTCTAATACAATGAAACATTATTGTTCATCACAAACACCATGATGTGTCATAGTGTTTTATATGTGAGCACAAATAGGTACAAGATAGACATACACATAAACAACCTGCAGCATGTGGTTCAGGTTCTCTTAAAGGGGGTTGTATCATGAGGAGAAACACATGCTCCCTTCTCTTTATAGACAGCCAGCCCGATGTCATGTTGTTGTGAGATTATGTCAGTTGATGGACGAAACAACCATGTTTGTTTTCAAATCAATGGTTCAACCCTTTAAGAGCTACAACAGGTCCACGAATATTTTTATTTTTTTTTCATTTTTTTTTACTTTTATTATTTATTATTCGAATACAATTATAAACGTTTAAGGACCAGCCTTTTTTGTTCTTTCATTTCCTTTTTCACTCCCCACCTTCAAAACTATAACTCTGTTCTCGCTACAAATGCACTCAAGGTGATGGTATTGAATATTCCATGCCGTGTACTGTGAAGCTGAGGAAAAACATTCCAAATGCAGTGAAAATGGTGGGCAAAACGTATTGCTCAATTTTTCCCTGTGGGCTTGGATTTACGACTTTCACTCTGCGCCACAAATGACAGGTCCTTCTTTTCTTTTGGGTTGGTGTCATCACGAGAAACCAATTTTGTATAGATTTTATAATGATTTCATACTTTACAAAAATTAAACCTCCTGTACAATTTTTTTTTTTATTTCGCCATCTTCTGTGCTAATCTTTTCATGCTTCTTTTGACGGAGCTTTGGGGGGGGGGGGGGGGGGGGAGTGTCATTTTTGTGCGAATTTTTATGTCGTTTTCAATTCCCCAGTATACACTTTGGTGTTAATACCGAGTTTTTCAAGCACAAAAAGGTGCTGAAAACGTCCCCTTGGCTTATACACAGTCATAAACACATTACGAATGACTTTTAAAAATAAAACTTATATACCTCATCTCCTGTGGCCCCGATCCACGCTGCCCCCCCGATGTCCGTGCGGGTCCTTCTCGTGGCTTCCGCGTCTTCTTCTTCTTCTGTAACTCATGAAGGAGCGCCGCCATTTTTTCTCCCCGGAGAGAGCATGCGGTGCCCAACACGATTGTCCCTAGAAGAAAGAAGAGCGGAAGCAAGGAGGCCCCACACAATCATGGGGGGAGCAGCGATGCGCTCGGGGCACCGGAAGGTCATATATAAGTTTTTCGGGGTTTTTTTAATTCTTTGGGCTGGCTGTATGTCTACTTGGGGCAGCTGAGGTGGCGGTTACTACTGGGGGCCGGCTGTATACACTGGGTAGGCTGGGTGGCGTATACTACTAGGGCAAGCTGAGCTTGCTATTTAATATTTTTTTTTATTAGCAATTTATGTATAATCCCAATATTATATTTATTTAAAAAAAAAAAACGATTTTCCCAAGCAAGCAGTTGTGTGCCATTTCCTTTACCCCTTACAGCATGTGTATAGTTAATACATCAACCTTGTGTATAATTTATACAATAGGGTAAAGGAAATGGCCACACAACTGCTTTGCTTGGAAATCGTTTTTTTTTTTAAAATAATATAATATTGGGATTATACATAAATTGCATTGTATATGGGACCTTTCTGTAATGTGGACTATTACAACATTCAATCGAACTAAAATCTGATTACATACTATGTTGTGAATGTAAAGGGATGTACCTATTTTAACAATCACATTCACAACAATTCTTTTTATCACATTTAAAAATATGCTTTTGCTCAAAAATCTCATTACTTTATTGCTCATTCGTATTTGGCCTGGATATATTGCTATAATGGCTCTGTGCCTGGGAGTGTGCTTGGGTGTGATCAGCTGTAGCTCCAGCCCTTCCACCTTGCATGCTAGGTGATCTGAATAGTGTGAACAGCCCTAACACACCATTTATTTTTGTATATAAGTCCACTTTTTTTATTAATCCATCTGAACACACATGTGACCAAATTAGGGAAACGTTGTGGTCTACAGTTCATACCTAACCATTGGTAACATCGGATTGAACGAATGGAATATCCATACGAATTTCAACAGAAATTCGTCGTCACGAATCGGAGTTTTCGCTGACGTTTCCCCCCCCCCCGCTTTTTAGCTAAATGGCGCAAGCACAACGTGTTACATGGGGCAGAGACTCTAGGTAATGAAAAGAAACCCTTGATGACATCTCAGACCTGTAAGCAATCACGACTGCAGGCTTGTGATGTCACACAGCCCACTCTTAAACTGTCATGCCATGTTGCATCTCGCAATTTCATACTGCATGTGTTTGTCCTGGAGTGTCAGCTCCTTCTAGTGTACTGTGTCTTAGCGATTTGCTCTGCTCATCCCAAGGTGTGGCGTTTAGGGGTCTGTATACCCCATAAGTCAGTTCTTTTTTTGTCCACAGAAAAATCTTTTCATTCCACACAGCTGCTGTTTGTGTTTTCTCTCCCTCTCCCAGGCCTGGGGAGAATTAGGGGGATCTGTTTTACCCAATTGGTTAGGGGGTCTGTATACCCCAAATAGTCAGTTCTTTTTGTACTGAGCCACTAGAAGAAATCTTTTCATATCCACTACAGCGCTGTGGTGAGTTCTGCCCCTCTCCCCAGGGTGTGCGTTTAGGGGGGGATCTGTATACCCCACATCGCAGTTCTTTTTTTGTTACTGGAAGCCACCAGAGAAATCGTGTCATATCCCAACAACTGCTGTAGTGATTTCTGCTCCTCTCCCAGGGTTCTGAAGTGGGGTATCTGTATAAACGCAATTCCCCATACTTTTGTGTTTGGCTACGATGAGAGCAAGAAATACTTGTGAAATCCACATAGTTCAATAACCACTATGTCCATACAAAAGTTGGCGTGTGGAGCAGGCAGAGGGGCAATAAGGGTGGATGTCGCAGGCGTTTGTCCATCTAAGGCAGTGTCTTGAATTCAACAACCCAAGGTTGTTTGATTGGTTGACTACGTCACCCAATTCCTCAAATATAAACTCTTACAAACCCCAGCCATAAGTCCTGTGGTGTTTGTCAGATCACATAGTTGGCATGGCCCAGGAGTCATCCGTGCCCTCCCTGTCCTAACACTCGTCCTGTTCATTTTCCTCACCAAGACCTACTACTCGTGTCTGCTCCGCGCCACTATACAGGCTGAGCAAGTTTTTGAGCATCACAGGCTCTTGTGAAATGTGTGGGTCAGACATCGTGCTTCCATCGTAGCAGGCTGTTATACGACATGGTTGAGGGAATTAGCAGTGACAAGAACGCAATTGATGATGGTGTAGCCGATCGCACTTGGAGCCAGTGTTAGCAAGGGATTCACACATCACGGGTGAAGAAGTGTCACTTGCAAGTCAGGCAGCGATGCAGGCAGCAGTCGTCTACTGTGGCTGTGACCAGCAGGGTGGCAGCAGTGCAGGACAGGACCAAATGGCCGCGGGTACAACCCTGCTTTCGGAGGTCAAAGTAAGAAGGGATACAGGGGATCAGTGAGGCCGCGGCGCTAGTAGATCTGCAGTAGTGGCATATAAAGCACACCTCGCGGTGTGCCGTTTTTTTAAAGACACCAGGGGAGCCGACGTTGTTTATATGTAAATCTGCGGGCAGAAAGTGAAGCTGGCAGGGAGCTATACGTTGGCACTTGCGTCAACGACATGCCCATCACCAGCCAATGGCCGGGAAATTGAACAATGTGTGGTCCATCCTTGTCTCCGCAGCAACAACACCACACCTATAGCACACATGCATTCAGCCAGTCAGGCTCCAGCACCTCTGCGCGAAGGAGCTGTTTGTCTTTGACCTCATTCCCGTCCAGATGCTCCTGCTCCTCAATACGCATGGCGCCGCAGTGTTGAAGAGAGGCGACTGGGTGTGTGCTTCACGCCCAGCCACCTACCAACTAACCAAGAGACAACCGACTTTTTCCTCAGCATTACAACGATTATTCGAAATATCTTAGGCTTGCATGTCAGTATATATTGGCAGTTCAATCAAATCGTCCGCATCATCCATGTAAAGTTAAAATCCAGTTGTTACACTTATTGTGTCAGTGCTACTTCACCTACCACGTTTTCATGTATTTGCATAGTGTGTACTTACGATACAATCTACAAGTATTTGCGTCAGTGTGGTAACTATACCATCACTCGTTATAACCTATTTTTGGTCCTAACGTACTACAATGTAATGTTTTTTTAGTATTATTACTATTTATGATTCAAATGGTAATCGTAGAAGCAGGAATTAATTGATATGGAACTTCCGTATGTGGTTGCTGGAACGGGTTTCTGTGATGGAGCTGGTGCGCAGGAAGTTGTGTAATCCTTCTCTGCCTACTTTAAGTTCTCTAGTGCCAGATCCGGTGCCATGGTGTGTCAGATAATACGCTAGGCCCCAATATGCCACCAAAGTTGAGGAATCGGTGCATTACATGGCAGATGTGCCTCACTTCCATGGGATGTTCTTCAGCACCCCCCTGCCCAAGATATAGAGTTGCAGATTCCCAAGACTTTTGTTTGGAGAAGGAGAGTATAGACAGTGACCAGCAGAAGAGATTTTAGCAATACTGTCATGGACTCGGGTCATTGAACGCCCCTGGCCACTGCGGACAAGGACAAGCCACACCTGGGACGCATCTAAGTGCACCCGGCCTTCAACAGCCTTGCCGCAAACAGTGATGCCCTTTCTGTTGGTGTGGTACCACATGTTGTTCCACAGATGCTACTGTCTGCAGTGGCAGCCAAGGTTGAAGTACCAATTCGCGGCATCCTATGAGTCGGAACAGATAGTCAGTGGCAGTGCAGCAGATGTGCTAGGTCAGGATCAGGTCTGGGTCACAAGGGAGGTCAGGCTGGATGCAGGAAACAAAGAGAATAGATTCTTTCTCATAGACCGTCGCACTAAGATCCCGTCAGGGGTAGCTGGAAAACCCCGAAGTGGCTATGCGCCAATCAGGCGGTGGCTGGCCCTTAAATCTGCAAGGGTGAGGGGCGTGCGCACGCTGGCCAGCCAGGACAGAGACAGAATGTTGGAGAGTGAGTGCAGTGGGACCAGGCACTGCACGGCACCCGTGGATCGCAGGGCACTGACAGTACCCCCCCCCTTGACCTCCCCCTCTTCTGTCTGAGAAATCTTTTGGAGGAGGCTACGGTCCAGAATATCTCTTCAGCTCCAGGATCCTCTCTCCGCAAGCCCGATCTGCTTCCTTTCAACACGAAGAATTGCTTACCCTCTCACGAGTCCTCATGCCAGTACTCCTTAACCTCGTCAGATATCTGGACAGCCGCTGTGCAGGAGTAGATATTGCTGAAAGAATCACTTCAACATGACAGCTTAAGAAGGAACATTGAAGGAGTTTGCGACCGCGCATCATAGGAGGAGTCGAGCTGCACGCCACCCCGGTTTTATGCGACTTTCACCTCAAAAGGGACCTAGAAGCATGGACCATGCGTGTAGCTAGTTAGCTTTATCCAGACTTATCTGGAAGTAACACCCTTGTACCTGGAGAGAAGACAGGAGGAGTCCTATGTCTTTTATCATGCCTTGGCCTTGGTGCGGCAGTGGCCCAGAGAGAGAGCTGAAGGTTTGTTCCCAATAAGTTTAGGTCCTTACCAGTTCTTCTACTGCAGGGACAATCCGAGGGAATGGACAGAGGAAGAGGACGGGCAATGAATTCGTCAAAACCACAAAGACAAGGAACTGCCCCAGCAGACCAGAGTCCACGTGAATTGTTGGAGAACTCAGCCCATGGAGAAGATACGACCAGTCGTCTTTGGGGGCGGAGACAAAGTGTGACGTGATTAACATTCCTCCGATGATTGATTCACCCTTTCCTACTTGACCATTCTAATGAGGGTTGGGTAAGCAGAAAAAAGTCCAGTTTTACTTGCAACTAGTTACACTAAGAACGCCAGAACTTGGACCAAATAACTGGACCCCTCATTTGGACACGATGTGTTTGATGAAGTCCATGTAGCCGGACAATATCCTAGGACCCAACTGGCAAGACGTGGACGCATGACGGGAGACCCGGAAGAACACAAATGGGACATCCGGAAACCGTCATTCCCATCAATGATGGTATTGCCAGATAGAAGGAAGATCTGTATGTCCATCGCCACGTGGAGCCACAGTGACTTGGTAATCGGCGTGTGGAAACACAGGCAGCCGGTTTGAGGAGTTATTGTGGGCACAGAAGTGCAGGATCCCAATGAAATTCTGGACTCTTTGACGCAGGCCACGAGCGTTTGCACCCCCAGGGTGCCCAGCCAGACGTGAAGATGTCCCCAATACAGTATCTTCTTCTAGTCCTGGGTCACAACAAAGGAGATCAAGCAGGACCGCATGGGAAAACGAGATGAATAGCTTCCTCATAATGCACGTAGCACTAAGAATCCGGCGGGGTAGCGTGGATAAACCGGCTTTCATAAAACCTGGAGTGACCAGCCCGTCCTTTACATCTGCGAGAGTCGGTGCGTGCATTGCCCTAGGAGTTGGGAGTTGAGTGCGATAGGGGCCGGTTCATCCGCCACGGAGAGGGCCACGGATGTGCCTGCGATCCGATACATGTATCGCAGGGCACCCTTTACATATGAATCTAACTGCCACTGCCGTGGCTTTTTAACAAACAGGAAGCAGGGCACAGTGATGCTCATGGTAGAAGACGGAGGATTGAGTCGAAAAGACTCACCTAACAAGATGAGCTCTGATGTTCAGTCCTTTAGCCATTACTACCCCCATTTTAGCAGCTTTGTGGTGTTACAGATTGTGTGCTCGTGTTGGTTTCAAGGGGTTCGTGTTTGGCTTGAAGTTCGTCTGAAGTCTGATTCCTCATACCAACCGTTTTTCCCATTATTAAAACAAGTCCACCACGAAAATCAAATGTTCGCCCAACCAAGTTTCACTAATAGCATCTTCTCGGCTCCTTATGCCTAAAATATGTGTATGGCATGCATATGTTTATGCGTTTACAATGTAAATTCTTTCATTATAGGATTTATTTACCCCTTTTTAGATTAATAGGTGGGATTGCCATCAATAAATCTCTCTAAACGTCCAAGGAGTGTTCCTATTTAAGGTTATTGGTTTTAAGGTGTCAATTTCAAGGTGTGCAGTAAACAAATCTTATTAGTAATACTCCACAATCATGAATTTGAAGACTTTCCAGTGGCAGATTCTATTTGCTTCTTTTCAGTGAATATAACATGTAGACTGTTATAACACATTTTCCAATATTTTCTAGTGAAAGTGAGAGTTATTTTGTTACTAATGACAAATTAGACAAGAGTACAGTTTATAAAAAAAACACGAGGATTATCTAGTTCTCAACGCATCTCAGTAAACACAGAAAGATTCTCCTGGCCTAAGGGAAACGAAAGACAATTATAAGAAAATACAAACCAGACGCAAAACTAATCTTTCAGTATTACTTTATTTTAAGAAATGTAGTAGTTCCTTTGTGTGTGCTGCAAGCTCATAGAGAGATTATCTTATTTTTCTAGACACCAAGATTCTAACAAACAAAAAGACATCTGTTTTTTTAGATTCTCAAGAGTGCCATGATTTTCAAGTTATAATCACAGAATGTTCAACTTTATGAAAGAATCATTACTCAGTCACTATATGAACACAACAAGAAGCGCCCATTTGAGATAATAACCTATATAAGATGTTAAGATTTAAAGGATTAAACTGCCTTTGGATCTAAACTTTAATAACCCCGCCTGCCGATGCCCTGTTTCGTTTTTGGTGTTTTCATTTTTCACCTCCACATTCAACAACAATCGATATACTTTTTTATGTTTCCATTACAAAGCTGTGTTATGGGCTTATTTTCTGCGTAACATTAACTTCAAAATGGTCATTTTTAATAATTTTTAGGACTGTATCACCTTTGATCACTTTTATGGAATTTTTTAATTTTTTTTTAAAATGGCAAAAAGGCCATTTTTTTTGACTTGGGCAATTTTCCGTTACGAGGTTAAACGCGTGAAAAAACTTATTAATTTTTGATAGATCGGCATTTTGGGACGTACGAACCTAATGGTTATGATTTTTACTGTTATTTATATTCTATCAGTTTAAGGAAAGGGGGTGATTTGAATTTTAGTTTTTTTATTATAATTTTTTTTAACTTTTTTTATTTACTATTGTCAGCAGCCCCCTAGGGGTTTGTTATTCTTTAACCATAGGTTGTCGGTAACATCTATCATCATACTGCCAACTGTAGTATGTGTGATTTTACTCTCTTCATTACAATGTTACCATGTAATGAATGGGTTAACCCCTAAGAAGCCTTGGGGTCTTTGGAGAACTCGAGGCTTCCCTGGTGAGGATCGCTGCTCCCCGATAGAACGAACTGGAGCACGATCCTCAGAAAGATGGGCGGCACTGGGCGCTTCGTCGCGGCGATCACAGGGTTAGCGTAAGCCCCTTTGCTGCAATATGCAACCAAGACTTCACCAGCTATGGAGACGGGCTTCAGCCCGTGAGCCCTCTACATTCACCCGCACCCACATGTGCCGTAGTATTACATCACATTCGGTAAGGCAGGTTAATAGAAGTGAATGGACAGTTTCTGCATGTTGAATAATTTAGTGATCAGGGTCCCAGTTCTAAGGAAGGGGCAATATGTTGTCAATAGTTTATCATAGGAGGCGGAATCAATTTGAAAGGAACCATGAATCGTCTGGAAGAATAAAAGACAAAACATAAACGGATAAAGTAGAACAATGTACACATAATACAGGCACCATCGATGATGGGCCTCAATGCTCTTTCCTACCAGTGCATGTGGCACTTCTTTGGGCTCCACTGACTTCAAAGGAATTCAGGGACTCATCATTTTGTAGAAGATAATAAGACCTAATGTGCGGCAAAAGACTGAGGATGCAACAGAGACCCTCTAGGACCAAACTGCAGATTTGAACAGAACCAGATCCGAACCATAAGAGGCCCACCATGAAGAGCCGTTATAAAACATGGTTACGGAAAAACACCGGCAATAATTGTATTTTACATGTTTTCATTTGGTTGCTGACACAGGGTCAGAGTATTAGTTATTAGGAAGTGTTGAATCCATACTTGGTAAATAGAGTAAGAATCAATTAGGGAGCTGATTAAAGTTGGAAATTCTCAGTATTTTTAATCACACATCCACTCACTGCAGCTTTCTATTTTTAAGCTCGATATTTATTCACTAAGCTGTTCAAAACAGCATACCGAATGGTATGTCTAATAATGAAACATTATCTGTTCATCACAAACACCCATGAGTGTATAGTGTTTTATATGTGAGCACAAATAGGTAACAAGATACAGGATCATTACACATACAACCTGCAGCAGTTGGTTCGGTTCTCTTAAAGGGGGTTTACATGAGGAGAAACACATTGCTCTCCTTCTCCTTATAGACACGCCAGCCCGATGTCATGTGTTGTGATGATTATTCAGTTGATTGGGAGAAACAACCATGTTTGTTTTCAAATCAATGGTTAACCCTTTAAGAGCTACAACAGGTCCACAATTTTTTATTATTTTTTTCATTTTTTTTTACTTTTATTATTTATTATTCAGAATACAATTATAAACGTTAAGGACCAGGCCTTTTTGTTCTTTCATTTTCATTTTTCACTCCCCCACCTTCAAAACTAAACTCTGTTCTCTGCTATACAAATGACTTCAAGGTGATGGTATTGAATATTCCTGCCGTGTACTGGAAGCGAGAAAAACATTCCAAATGCAGTGAAAATGTGGGCGAAAACGTATTGCTCAATTTTTCCCTGTGGGCTTGGATTTTACGACTTTCACTCTGCGCACACAAATGACAGGTCCTTCTTTATCTTTTGGGTTGTGCAATCACGGAGAAACCAATTTGTATAGATTTTATAATGATTTCTACATTTACAAAATTAAACCTCCTGTACAATTTTTTTTTTATTTCGCCATCTTCTGGTGCTAATCCTTTTCATGCTTCTTTTGACGGACTTGGGTGGGGGGGGGGGGGGGGTGTCATTTTTGTGCGAATTTTATGTCGTTTTCAATTCCCGTATACACTTGTGTGTAAGACCGGTTTTTCACGCACAAAAAGGTGCTGAAAACGTCCCTTGCTTATACACAGTCAGTACACATTACGATGACTTTAAAAATAATAACTTATATACCAGTTCTGGTGGCCCCGATCTCACGCTGCCCCCCCCGCTGTCCGTGCGGGTCCTCTTGGGCCTTCCGCGTCTGTCTTCTTCTTCTGTAACATCATGAAGGATGCGCCGCCATTTTTTCTCCCGGGAGAGAGCATGCGGTGCCCATCACGATTTGTCCAGAAGAAAGAAGAGCGGAACCAAGGAGGACCCCCACAGAATCTGGGGGCATCAGCGTGCGCTCGGGGCACCGGAGGTCACAGTATATAAGTTTTTTCTGGGGTTTTTTTAATTCGTCTGGGCTGGCTGTATCTACTTGGGGCAGGCTGAGGTGGCGTTACTACTGGGGGCCGGCTTGTATACACTGGGGTGAGCTGGTGTGGCTGTATACTACTAGGGCAAGCTGAGCTTGCTATTTAATATTTTTTTTTATTACAGCATGTGTATAGTTAATACATCAACCTTGTGTATAATTTATACAATAAACAAAGTCACATGTACCCCCTATAATTTAGATGTAAGCAAATGTTGATTTATTCAGGAAGGCGAAGGCCGGAAGCGCAGCCTACAGCAACAAATTGTGAATTAAACTAGGACAGGAGCAGGCTAGTCTATAATAACATTTGTATAATTTTATTTTCGCCCTTGGCTCAGTTCATTTCCTCTTACAGTAGACACATGAAATTGGTTCTTCAGCCACCTAAGCTGATGTTCAATGGTAAACGGCAAAGGAAAAATGCTAAATATTATAACCATCTTAGACTTTGTCTTTTTAATCAGTAAGGCATGAATTCCTGGGTCATTTCTGACAATAAAAATCTGCCTTGAGAGTTTTGCTGCCTTCAAAGTTTCCAAGCAGCTCTGTTTAACCTGGAGATACATATATATTTTCTTTCTTTCTCTGATAGAACTCTTAGAACCAGGGTTCTTAAATAGATGCAAATGTTTAGCTGTTTTTATTCTTCTGTTTTGGCCCCAGGGGGAGCTCAGACTTGCTCTGCTACCCTTTCAGCACTGAAGTAAAAGACCATATGAGAACTACAGCACTATGTGGTAAATCTTATAGACATCACAGTGACAAATAAACACCATTGAGCAAATGCATCTAATAAATACCTCATCAGCCGCTCTCATAAAACTTTCATTAGCCCCGACCTGATGGATTTTAAAAAGAAACACATTAAAATGTTGGATGTTTCTTCTTTCAAAAGTTAATTAATATTAGAAGTAGAATTTCCAGCTTAAAGAACTGAAATGTATGCATGAATGTGTCGACTTTATTGTCTGCCTGCTTTGTTTAACCTTGCTGTTGGTGCTTGCTGGTTAAAGACACAATATAGCATGCAGCTTTCTGCCTTTGCTTGTTTGCTCTTTTACTTAGGCCTCATGCAAACTACAGATCATCACCCATGCTGTATCAAAGAGGGCAAAGTGGAATTTACTTTCATCGGAAAGCCAAGGATTGGATAGGGTTTTCCTAAATTTTTGGCTACATGTGTTAGAAAGCTAAAGTAAAAAGCTTGGGAACAGCACATCAAACATGATGACATACAGATAGCTAGCCAGCCCCTCCGATGTCAACGACCCCTATGTTGCATCTAATTTTTCTGTTTCTCAAAAACTCTAAGCAGTATTTCTACTATTGTTTTATTTACCAGTGATAATATATATATATTATATAGCAGGTGCCAACACTAAAGACCAAATAAGATCCTATAATAAATAAAAAATAAGGCGAGGTATGAAGACGTTAAGCAGAATCGTGCTCAGGGACAGACAGAAGGTCAGGACAGGCAGCACGGAGTCAAGGTCAGGAAAGGAACCAGGGTCACAACGGCACCCTATATGTGCACATGGCCGATAGAGCTTAGACAGGAGCGGGGACAGGTAAGAGCTGCGGGCGCCGTGTTAGCGAGGAGTAAGGGGCACCGGTGAACCCACAACCCGAGATATGGGCCGCGTGAGCACCCGTTACAATATATATATTTAATATATATATATATATATATATATATATATATATATATATATATATATATATAAAAATAGAAAAAGGCGGCATTCTAAGATTGTGAAACAAAATCAAGTGGTTTTTATTCCCAAGCTGCTACGTTTCAGCTTCATCCGAGAAAGGCTTGAGAAAGGCTTAGGATAAAGCTGAAACATAGCAGCTTGGGAATAAAAACATTTGATTTTGTTCCACAATCTTAGAGTCCCACCTTTTTAAATTTTTAAATATATATTACATATATATATTGTCACGGGCGTGAAGGGGGGACGCGGCCGGGCGCGGCAGGCTGGGAGTGGGCCGGCACGGGGTGTTACTGACGTGGCGCAGAGGTCCTGATAAATATGCCCTATTGTGCACATTACCTCCACTCCATTATTGACACTTTACTTAGGTGTGTTTCTATATATATATATATATATATATTATTATATTATTATTCTTTATGTCATGTATTTGAGAACTGTATACTTGGGGGGGGGGGGGGGGGGGGGGCGGCTTTATCAAAGCTTGAAGTACAAGCTTTGAAATAGGCTCAGTTCCTGGTGTACAGCCAGTAACTGTGCCCAGTCTCATCCTATGCCACCTCCATGCCAAGTTGGAGTGGAGGTGTGTGAAGGGAGCATGGTTAGTGGCTCAGTGTGGGGACTCTGGCCATCCCCGGCCTATGCCTGCACACTACCCATAGCTTGCACCTCTTCCTAGCGCAGACTAAGACCTCACATAGAAATTGCAGTGTCGCAACTGCGGTAAGATTTATCAGGAGGCTGAATAAAACCCCATTATTACTTTTTACTGCTTCTCTGTGTGCTGTACTATATATTCTATTAGGAATATGTGATAGCTATGTGGTGCTCTATCTATTGTCTACATAACCTATGTATACTAAATGTTTTGCTTGCCGGAAAACTGTATGACAGCATGCATCTGGAATTATTATCCTAGGCACCGTATATCTGGACCAATTTGGATTTTTTTCACTTAGCAGCTTGTAAACCCAAGCGTTTAATATAAAATTTAATATATTTACACCAAGCAATCGATTCAAATTTACATACCTAAACTATATATCGCCCTCACTATAACTGCAAACTAAATGATTGTACAAAATGAAATACGTCACTTGAGAATATACTGCGTATAGATCATGCCAGCCATTAAAAATCTGCAAACATTTCCATCCTGCATCCATCCAGTTATCCAGATGGACCATTATTGCTGAATTGCAAAACTAGAATTTCACAACTCATTACAAGCAATTTCATTCTCAGTGAAATGCTCTTACTGCAGCGTTTTCCCTAGTTTAAAAAAATATATTCACATGATCTTAATTTTGCAGCACTGTGATTATAGTGCAGACCAAAAGAGTACATTACTTAGCACTGCAGTATGTGCATAATATCGAAGATGTTACTACTCTAAGGAAGGGAGACTAAGGCCTCACATGACCTTATACGGGTTCTGTAAGCCGCGCAAATTACGGCTAGAGCAATGGGAGCGAGCTGGACGCGGCTGCCTGGCTCTTATGGAGATGGGAGGCTGAGCTGAGCAGAAGAAGGAAAGGAAAGCAGTGAGTGACAGCAACTAGGTCTCTATTCTATAGCTCTAAAAATGAAGATGGCAAGTCACATAATGCTGACCACAAGGTTTTTGAAAGATAAAGTACATTTTAAGGGTATGTTTATACTTAAAGGGGTATTCCCATTTCTGCACGTTAATGTTATTGTTTATATTATGAAAAATTAGACAATTTTCTAATCTACTTTCTGTATCAATTCCTCACGGTTTCCTAGATCTCTGCTTCCTGTCCTGCCAGGGTCGTAACTACAGCGGTAGCAGCCATAGCAGCCGCTATGGGGCCCACAGTGTCAGGGGGCCCGTCATCTGACCTGAAAAGATAAAGAATGGAGGATGTGCACCATTATATCTATATTGTACTGCACATTGTCCAGCATAATATGTATATAACATATACTGTGATGTATATATGCAGTATCTGTGATATGTATATTGTGTCTGTATACACTGTATGTATGTTGCATATGGCACTGTATGCACTGTGTTTGTATCTGCTGTGTGTGCACATGTCCAGCATAATATGTATATAACATATACCGGTACTGTGATGTATATCTGCAGTATCTGTGATGTGTATATGGTGTCTGTATACACTGTATGTGAGTATGTTGCATATGTCACTGCATGTATGTGTATATGCACATGAGTGTATTTATATGTGTTTGTAACTCGCATGTGTGAGTATACTAATATGTATATTTTTTAAGTGGGAAGTGGGGCCCCATGCAGCAGCCTGCTAGGGGGCCCTGTCTCTCCTAGTTACGCCACTGTGTCCTGCGTTTACTACTAGTGGAAATCTGCCCATGGTTACACAGGTGCACGTACAGGTTTGTTAGGATCATAGAGAGTAATCAGAGCTGTGTGATATAATGAACCGTGCGCCTGTGTGACCATGGTCAGATTTCTGTCCAATGGAAATAGACAATGAAGCTTTCTATAGAATGACAGCAAGCAGAGATCTAGAAAACCATGAGGAATCGATACAGCAGATACAGCAGAAGTCAATACACCGAATAGCAAGAAACGCAATGGCAAGAGCACTAGATACACAGAATATAAGGCAGTAATGGACACTACTTCCAGCACCGAATGGCTTAGCCGTCCATCACTCAAACCGCAGCTGCAGGCAAAACGATTACAGAGACACACCCAGCTTTCCGAGGATCAGAAATGGACCTGTGAATCACAGGCAGCTCTGGGTGTGGTTTACCAGCAAGAAGCCTGAAACCTGATCTCATCAGAACAATTTGTGAGTTCTGACAGTTATATAGAAGTATCATTGATCAGGCTGCCTCTAGTATCTGCTAGAGCACGATTGATTACTGTGTTGAGAAACAGGAAACACCCCAGCATAAATACTTCTTCTTTACAGGGTTCCCTACACCTGCCTCCAACAGAGAACCTATAACTTGGCTTCCTGTCGCTTAGACAGCCTCCAGAAGCCCCTCACCATATACACACAACATTATGGACTTAGAGACCCAAGCACCTGTGGTAAACCTAAAGTAGTAATGGAAGCAGTTAAAGGGGTTGGACACTGTACCACATATTTTATTAATTATTGCCATAACTGCCATTTCTGTCCATTAAATTGGTAGGACATGGAGGGTCATGTGATCCTAACTGTTCATTTTCAATCTACCTTCCAGGACCTTATGCTTGTTTCATGAATACTATTGAATGGTCCTGAAGGTAGATTCTCATGACCTCATCTTCAGCCATTTTTTTGACAGGAATGGCAACTTATAAAGGAAAAGACATTTCGAACCAGAGTTTTAACATTCAGAAAAAAGCACATTTAATAGAGGTACGTATATTGTTAATTTACCTAATATCCTGCCCCCCAAACTTACACACATACATAAAAAATACATGAAGTGAGCAACTCTTTAATAAACATTATATTTGAAAATCACCAAAAATAAAATACAGTTTATATTTCAACTTTATCTTATATCTAATTAATCATAAAAATGTAGTCTAATTAATTATGGGCAATGAGCAGTGCTGCACTGACCATGAGGCAAGGTGAAGACTTGAGTGGCAGCTTCCTCCTGCTAGCAGGGGGCAGCATATATCAGATGACAGATAAGTACCCCACAGACTGGGTTGTCTGGCCGGGGGGGGGGGGGGGGGGAGGGATGGGTCTGGATGTAAATACTATCTAATAGGGGGTGGCTGTATATTCTATCTACTAGGGGGTGGCGTGGCTATATTTATTATCTACTGGGGGGTGTCTGGCTGTATATACTATCTACCAGGGGGTGTCTAGTGTCTAGCTGTATATACAATCTATGGGGGGGGGGGCTGTCACAACAGCAAAAGTATTAAAATCCGTTTCCCAGTACACGACATGAAAAAATGAGAAGTAAATATGCTACGCAAAAAATAAGCCCTCACACAGGTATAATATATAAATGCACATATAAATATATAATGTAATTGCATAGCATAAATCATACATAGAATACAAATGTTACTTACTCTTTGGTTTCTCCAAGGTGGCGGCCATGCGACGGCAAGTTCAGGTGTCTGTTTGTTCCAGGAGGGGGGGGGGGGGTCAGTTAGGGTAGATGGGCAAGGTAGGCGGCCAGAGTTTAGGGCTGGGGGGGGGAATGCAGCATCTGGAGTTCGGGGTAGTGGGGTTATGAGGCATGAGTTCCAGGGGAGGGGGTGATGGGGGGGCATGACGGAGTTGGGGGGGGGGTAGTGAGAGCAGGCCGGAGTTTGGGCAGGCAAATGCAGTAGTTGTGGAGTGTGGGCGGAGTTTGGCGGGGGTCGGGGTGCTATAGTGGGCTGGTTTCGGTGGCGGGGGGGCTTTGTGGTAGCGGCGCAGTGAGTTTCGGCCGGTTGCTTAGTGGAGGGGGCGGAGTGGGCAGGAAATCGACTTTCTGTGCAATTTCCCCCCGTGGATGCGCATGAATAAAAAAAAAAAAACTCACCTCAGACTCCGCGTTCCTCCGACTGATCACTGCAGCACCCGGAGTAGTGACCAGCGCTGGCGGTGTAATGACATTATTACGCTGCCACACTGGGACGCTTACGCCTCTGTGCGCTGCAGTGATCAGTGTGACAGAGTCAGTAGTGTCACGCCAGGTGTGGACAGTTTTGTTTTCCGCACCTGGCAGTGGTTGGGAGGATGGGGCTTGTGCCAGCAGTGAGGGCTCTGCGTGCCCTCTCTGGCACGCGTGCCGTAGTTTCCCACCATGATATAGTGACACCAGGATAGGTAGATGCTTTCTTGGAATGAAAATTTGGAAGGAAAACAAAAACATGAAATCTTACTCAATGATAACTGTATGTATTCCAATCCTCCAGTCTAAAACACGTGTAAGTGCCACATACGGCCCTCACTGCAGTGTCCGCATGAAAGGTATCTCCTGCTGTATTTAACAAAAACACCAATTTCTGAAATATTTCTATATTTATTTGTACAGAAAAAGTTTTCCTTACATGTAAATCAGCTTTATTAGAATTCTTGTACACGGTTGTTAAAAATGATTGCTGCTGCATCTCCTAGTTCCTAATGCTTGGATTCATTTACTGGCCTGGAGCATTTTAATTTTGTGTAATGCTAATGTACATGTTTAACAAATGCAAATAATTTGAAATATTTTACCACATTTGAAACTAAATGGTCCTATTTAATTAAGTCTGACTTACTTTCAAAATTGCATAGAGCGAAATGTATTCAAAAAACCTGAACATATACCAATCATTTACCAAGTCTCGCTCTAGCCGTGTCAGAAGGAAAATCAACAGTTGGAGGAACGAGAGCTGAGCCTGCAGTTGCTGTAACTAGCCGCTACTCACAGAACGCACTATCTTCATTTTGCTCTATGCTCTGTGAAAGGGGTATTCCGATTTCAGAAATTAATGATATTGTTTGTATTATAAAAAGTTATAAAACTTTCCAATACCCTTTCTGCATCAATTCCTCATGGCTTCTAGACCTTCTCCTTGCTGTCATTCTATAGAAAGCTTCTATGTTTACTTCTAGTGACAGAAATCTGACCATGGTCACACAGGTGTGCAGCTCGCTAGTGCTGTTTACCCTCTGTGCTCAACGAGCCGTGCTCCCTGTGTGACCATCGTCAATTTCTGTCCACTAGAAGTAAACATACAATTCTATTGAAGTACAGCAAGCAGGGAGCTAAAAACCGTTGACGAAAGTATATTTGAAATTGTAAACTTTTTACATAAAAACATTAACATTAATTTTATGAAATGGTACTCCTTAAGATAGACCAAAACTGCTGGAGATAGTTGGCTCACACTCTAAAATTGATTGTCTTTTTTTGGCAGGGTTTTACTAACAAAGAGACTTACACTTACCTTCACCGATGCTCCCGCAACATGTCCCCTATTCAGAGTCAGGCAGGTGGGTGGAGTTAGGCGGGCAGGAAAAGGGGCGACAGACAGAAGTTTTAGTGCCTTCCGATGGGCCTGGTCACAGTTTGCACCCCTTCGACATGAACGGTACTCCACTGGTTAAATACATAGTTGGATATGCAATACAGATCCAGTTCTGCCTATTTCTTTAAAACTGTTCACTAATTCTGTAGCTTATACAAGCACAAGCCTAATGCTATCGAAAGATGAGATTCTGATCTTTATATATATCTACTAGGTACAATAGAACCAAAATAGGGGCATCTGCCGTGACTTCCCCATCCAGCCTCTAAAATTGAGCCATACCGATTCTCACCTCATTTTTATTAGTAACTTTGAAGATAATTCTTTTATAGGTAAATGGGTGAGATTTAGCAAAGAAGAGGAAATCTAGAAGGAAAATTGCATACTCTATCAAACCAACTAATGACAGGTTTGCACAGAAGTCTTCTTACTTCCCTTCAGTTTTCATTTATAAATCCATAGCACTACTCATGACCTTTTAAAGTCAGTTTTACGGTGAAGATTTTCTGGTGAATGTCTACACAGACGACACCCCACACTCCCAAACACCCCCCACTTTCTTAACCTTGGGCTGTGTGAGCATGCACCAAGCACTAATAATTTAGTCCACCTCCTCCTTATGTCTTTATGACATGACTGCTTTTTACGAGCAGAATACATCTTATCAAGATGGCCGCCTTAATATGTAATAAAATAGAAAAACAAGTTACAAAATATAATCATGATGTGTTTTTGCATTCTCACTTATTAGATTATTTTCCATTTACAGTCAGTCCCGGTTACATACAAGTAGGTTCTGCAGGTTTGTTCTAAAGTTGAGTTGTATTTAAATGGGAACTGTATACTTTGTTATTGTTATCCCGTTAAAATTTTTTGGTCTCTGTGACAATTTTTTAAAAATGTTGGATTGTCATAAGAATCAGATTATATAACTATCACTACAACACCTTGAAAATGTTATTGTAAGCTAAAGTACAATTACCAATTACCAGAGGTCTTTTGTAACTAGGGTCGTCTGTAAGTCAGGTGTTCTTAAAGGGAACCTGTCCACCAGGAGAACCCCATTTTGTAGCACTCCCCCAGTCCACAAGCATAGTACATACACTGCAAAGCTGTTTTGTATAAAAAAAATAGTTTTACAGAAAAAAGCTATGTTAATTGTACCTTTCATTAGCATCTGCCTAATAACATATCTTTTTTCTGTAAAACCAATTTTTAATACAAAAACATTGGCAGTGTATGTACTATACTCTGTGGGGATGGGGAGTGCTAAAAATGGGTCTCCTGGTGACAGGTTCCCTTTAAGTAGAGGACTGCCGGTATTTGTCAGTGTCTCTTACTGGTGCTAATATTTAAAATCACTAAATAAATAGTCCCAAAAATCACACAATTGAGAAAATATTCCATCAGCGTGCAGTTTATTACTAAGTACACATGTTCACATAAAGACATATGCGATCCTTTCAATTTTCTTTTAATCAATAGATAGTTGTAAAATACTGTATTATACTTCATAACACGAAGTCAGATCTGACCGGCATGAGACCACTGAGCGATATTGCCAAGTTGATTTGATTAAGGCTAATAAAATGACCATCTGTACTCTACATCATTAAATCTGCATCTCCTTTCTAAATAACAACCATCTACTGTCACAGAGAGGGGGCTACCGCCACCGCTCAGTGCATCTTGCCTTAGGTAGAAGAGGCAAATATAATAACCAGGTTCGGTCTATCACATGGAGTGTAGAACCCTGCTGAAAGACAGGTGCCGTTTAACTCATGTCCATAAGCAATGAGCCTGGCTGTCCCAGTATGTGACATCTATATCTACTGATCTCTGCGGACCCATAACTGATACAACATGAAGAATTCCTATGTGTTATTCTATATCTTTAGTTTAGCTACTGTTTGCTGAAGCCATTGGCTGGGAGCCACGTACCTCATGTTTGATGCTCTCATTATCCCTCACCGCTGCTGACAATTGACTTTATGACAGGGTAGCCTTTGCCAATTTTGTTGGTCTAATATTTTGATGTTTTTAGGCAAAATCATTCCAATGATTTTGACTAGCAATGTGATGGATGTAGTAGTAGAGCCTTATATAGGAAATACTACCTTTTATTTGCTTTATCTACCATACTATGATATTGTTAATTGATCAATTATAACTATTGTTGTAAACTTTTATTTTTCATTTTATTTTTTTGATTAAATAAAAAAAATAAATCCTCCCCAAATTTGTATTTTTGGTACTTCATTAAGGTCAGTGTGCAAGACACATACTTTTGTATTATTATATCACCATACAAAGCATTTTCTATTTTTGAATTTTTTAAACATTAGTCTATATGATAGATCAATATTACACCTGTTTAAAAAATTTTCAATTTAACTTAACAGGCTTTTTTAAAGGATGTCTACTTTTGAACCCTATTTGGAAAGTACCTAGTATAGATATTTCTAGCTTAAGTTTCTTCATTTAGATATGTTTCACAAACATAAGCTTCTTTATGTAAAGAGACACAACCTATTTACGCAAGTCATCAGTCAGGGTGCCGAGACTAGTGCCAGAGATTAATTGGCGCTGGCCATTTGCTAAATCTATTTAAGTTCTGCCTCTTCCTGCAAGCCCCTGCCGATCTTCGTGCCTAGCGCCCTAGAGAAAGCTTTTCTGATGCCTTGTGCTCTTCTTGTGAATTCCCGTTGTACCACTTTCCGTTTCTGACATCGCTCCTTTGCCGCCTGCCCTGACCTGTTGCTACATCTCTGACTCCGATCCTGTGCTGCCTGTCCAGACCTCCTGCCTGTCCTCAACTACGAGATTGCCTGCCGTTTCTGTACCTCGACTCTTGGCTGCCACTGTGGACGTTCATGCCTGTGGAACACCTGGTGGTACCACGCCGCAGCTTGTCTAACCCCTTTGCGGCGGCCTTGGTTGAAAACCAGGTACCATTAGACTCCGGTCCCAGGTAGTGGCTTGTGCCATCGTCCGCAGTGGTTCAGAGGATCACAACCTCTAAGCCGACAACTCTTTGTGTCATTGAAGCAATTGGTAAAATTTTTTTTTTGCTTATTATAAGTAAACTCTGCACCCCATCTTGATAAGAAAAACTGGAATGTAGATATTTTTCTATGAAATATCACATTGTCATAAGTATTCAGACCCTTTGCTGTAACACTAATATTAACTCACATTCTGTGCATTTCCTTTTGATCCTCTTTGAAATGGATTTACTCCTTCATTGACTGTCCACTGTGTTTAATTAAACTGATTGACTTGATTAGGAAAGGCACACACCTGTCTATATAAGACCCCACAGCTCACATGGATGTCAGAGTACATGAAGAATCATGAGGTCTAAAGAACAGCCTAAGAGACAGAATGTGGCAAGCACAGATCTGGCCAGGTTAAAAAATTAATTTCCACAGCACTAAGGTTTCTAACAACAGTGGCCTCCATAATCCATAAATTGGAGAAGTTTTGGAATTACACACTTCTTCCTAGACCTTGCCGTCCACCAAACTATCAATCGTGGAGAAGATACTTGGTGAGATAGGTAAGAAGAACCCCAAGGTCACTCTTGAGGCTCCAGAGATGCGTAGAGAATGGGAGAAAGTTCCATTAGTCGACTATCATTCGCCTCCTCCATGAGATGGGGCTTTATAGCAGAGTTTCCCGACAGAAGTCTCTCCTTATGAAAGCCTCATACAGTTTGTAAAAAACAATGAAGGACTCTCATTTGAGAAAAAAGAGTCTGGTCTGATGAGATAAATTGAACTTGTTGGTGTTAATTCTAAACTGTATGTGTTGGAAACCAGGGCACCAGCTCATCGCCAATCAAATAGAATCCAAATAGTGAAAAATGGTGGTGGCAGTAATCATGCTTGGGGGTATTTTCCATGCAGGGATCATGATGACTGGTTGCGATTGAAGGACAGATAATTGTGGCCAAGTACAGACATATCCTGGATGAAAACCTCCTACAGAGTGCTCTGGACCTCAGACTGGGCCGGAGGGTTCACCTTAGACATAGTTTTATTGCAGTCGATTCGTAAGATAAAAAAATTCCTTTTGTTAGCATGTTAATGTACACTCTGCACCCCATCAACTGAAATGGTGATATTTTTGCTAATTAATTAAACAAGAATACTGAATACCACATGGTTTAAGTATTCAGACCCTGTGCTGTGAACTCACACATGCTTTCCATTTCCTTCTGATCCTCCCTGAATTTTTATCTGCAGGGACAGGGTGACTTGTTCATTGAAGGAAAGATGAATAGGTGAACAGTACAGAGATATCCTGGATGAGAAAACCTCTTCCAAGTGCTCTGGGCCTCAGACTCGTGCTCTGGACCTCACCTTCCAACACGACAATGACGTAAGCACACAGCAAAATAACTCATCATGGCTTCAGAACAACTCTGTGATATTCTTGACGGGCCAGGCAGAAACTACCTAAACCCACCGAGCATCTCTGGAGAGAATAAATTTCACCATCCACACTGGAAGGATCTGCAAGGAAAAATGCAGTGGGATCCCAAATCCAGGGTGAAAAACTGCTGCATCATTCCCAAGAAGACTCACGGCTGCACTAGCTTAAAAGGTTCTAACTCAATCTGAGCAAAGGGTCTGAATACCCTTGTTGATCTTGTCAATTGGCAACAATGAAGCAAAGTGAAAAAGTGAAAAGGGGTCCGAATACTTTTCATACCACTTACACATCAGATCCAAAATCCAAAAATAGACGTATGCAGTATTTTTCTAAAAGCTATCCAATGGTACCAAATTCGAGCACTTAATGTAGAGTCATTAATATTTGAAAACTTTGTAGGCAACAAGAGAAAATCCCTATCTTCAGAGGGGAGGAAGATTTAATCAAGCTCTCTGATGTTAGAGAGGCAAGAGACTCACATTAAACCAGCTTCCAAGAGCCCAGAAAAATATACATCTCAGTCGTAATCTGTTTATTCTGAATATAGTTTCTACATTAAAAAAAATGTATTCCCTGCACTTTACCTCCGGGGGATCGACAAACAGGGTTAACTTTTGTATCCATGACGCAACTTTAAATAATTTTTTTTGGTTTTTCGATCTGATGTGTATTTCTCAAGATATCACATTTTTTACAATTTTTTTACCATTTGTCGATTACAAGCACCATGTGTCAATGAAAACTACATGAATCATAGATTGAATTAATGTAATTTTCTGTGGTTTCCCTTTTAACATTTTAAAGTTGCCCCCCTCCGCACCCAGATTAGATTTTTAAAAAATATTTGACACAATATATTTTTAGTTTTTTTGATTTCGTTTTCCAACGTGTATTTGGCATCCATTCCTAATCATTTTGGTTGCACTCTGTACTGAATAATACGTAAGGCAGCTTCTTGCATTATGAAGGATTTCTACTTGTAAAGGGTATGATCCTTCATTCCTAATAATATTACATCTAGGAATTTATATTCATGCAGTTCTGAAATACAGTATTTTAGTTACAGTAATTAAAGCTCATTATAAGTTTAGCAGTTTTTTTTATTCTTCTGTCACTGGAATCACTGAGCACATCAACGAGCACTTAGTTCCAATGGAAGTGTTGATGCCTGGGAGCTGACATAACAGGTGGATGTTCTTCCGCAAGATCATGTATTGGGTTCATTTAACAAAACTTCGGGAGCTCCTTGCTGATAAGGACAAGCGCACAGGAATCAGACAAATGTGTATTACGTTTACTTGTCTTTATATTAATTGCTATTTCTTATAATGGAAAATATAGTTTTTTTGTGCATGGACCAAGTGTTTGCATAATGAAATCATTGGTAAAGTCGGTGAATGTCCTGCATTGATTTTCTGGGAAGGGAACTAAATATCTTAAACATAGCAATTACCTTTCCCGTTTTATATAGACAAATCTCTTCTGCCACATTTTTACAGACATCAGTCGGCCATATTAGACCAGTTATATTTTCCCACCCAACATATCTGCACTGCACGTTCAGGACTGTAATATACATGGCAGACCAACCGCAATTATACTATATAGAGGTGGCATTGTATGCATGAGGATGTTTTCTTGGTACAAGTTGCATAGATAAGTTGGTCTTTGTTAACACTTCATCATGACAATCTATGTTATCAAAGACATGCAAGCGATGGCAGATCAAACTAATCAAAAATATCCCAAAAAGCGGTCAGTCAGGTTCCACTTGAGATCTAGTAGGAACTCTGTATGTTTCGGCTCTATGATTGGAACCCACAGGAAAAAAAGATATGATGAAAAAAATAATATTTCTTGATGGTGTTGCCTGATATAATATAAATAATAAAGGGGGTGGCACTGTGTTAGTGTATTCTAATTAAGAGATTGTATAGATACAATTGAGGGTAACCTATCACCAGAGGTTATTCTTAGCAGGAATAGGTTCATTAGAATGGTGGAATTGACGCATCTTCAGGCAGTGTGAGGACTGAGAGAGAAGCTGCTAGGAGGGTTGAAGGGGCAAGGAGCACAAGAGAATGGGAGAAAAGATTCCACAGTGCAGGCAAATGTTGAGATTTGAATCTGCCCCTCCGAGACTGGCTGAATTGGAGGGAGCTGGTAAAGTAACATACCTTATTTCAAACACCATATACCCAGACATTTTTTAAAAACATAATGGCATATACAGGCCTGGTGGTCTATGGGACCGGTATCCTGCCAAACTGTACTGATTTGTCAGTGTGCCAAGGTTGAAACGTCATTCATTCATATGCATGGACAGCCTAACAATGTGAGGAGTTTTTAGTGTGATGGGGCCTCCTGGCTCCCTGGCTTAGGGTGATCAATGTAACTGAGAATTATTGCACATATGTACAGCTCATGCAAAATAAATAAAAAAAGCAGGACATTTTTTTTTTTCGGGAAGTGTGCGCTAGCCTGGCCAGGATCCATCTTTCCATGCTTCTGTAAATTGACTCATAGGGTGTCAACCTGGATCTTTGTAATTCTTTTAATGACAAAAATGGGTCACAAACAGGTGCGTCCTCTGCTCTTTTTTCTTCACTACTTATAGAACCCATACACTGGGCCACTGCTCGAAAGCCATTCCTTTACAGGATACAGGAAACTTTAAATCTGACCACGCTCTATACAGACAACTGTCCAATCTTAGCATCACCACCTTCTTGGGGCCCCTTTGTTTTTGACAACAGAATCCTTTAAATGTAGCCCTGGTTGTACATAAAGTACTGTAAAATAGGTATTAAAAGATAGACCACTATTGACCACATACAAAGCCATGGATTTGTGAAAAAGTTATAGCAACATTTAGACAAATTTTACAAAATGATCTCATACGGTTCCAAACCACAGGATTTATTTAAAAATTGTTTTGCACAGCCCAAGACCTTACAGCAACAGGAAAATAGGTGAACCCGGCGGAACCCGGGTGGGTCGGCAGGGGGAAATGGCATTGCTGAAATATACTTTACTACCTGTTTTTTTTCCTGTATCTGTACTGCAAGCTCGCCTATATTTACTCATTTATTTTCCCATCTATATGTATTATATGTACTCATGCTAATTTTTATCTTTCTGACCATGGTATCTAGGAAACATTGGTGTTTTTCATGCCGTTTCTCCAGATTTTACGAGTTGTAAAACTACGTACAATAGTCCTCTGCAGACACCAATACTACTATGTACACTCTAATGACCACTACGTCACCCCCCCCTCAAATTAGGCCATTATGTCTCCATTAATAAATTAATCTGGTACTCTCTACCAGTTCCTTTAGAGGTTTTAAGGGTATGGTTGACATTTGTTTTCCTATATTGAAGAAATAAAACCCAAATCAACAAAAATTGTGAACATTTAGTCACATTTTACCAACTGATCTTACTCTGTCTTTCTTGCCAGTCAAGAGAACGGTTTAGCGTAATTGAAGAAGTTGCTAATAGGAGAAAGAAAGGGAAGAAAAGCGAGGCACAATAGGGAATAGATACTGTACATTAGACTTGCAGGCTTCCCGCTCCACACATGATGCATTAGGTTTTGTTCACTGTCTCACATGGGGAAAATGTTGCCCTGCTGAAATATAACTCCAGGCAGCTCTGCCTCAGAGTACATTGCAATATGCATATTGATAACATCACTTTGTTTCCACTGATCCCGAAATGCTTTAGTAAGCATTTTAAATGTACCAACATTTTATTTAACCTTCTGCAGCCACAGTATGACAAATCAATCTCTTGGTGCATGTATGTTCATAGCAATTTGGATATTGATAACCTAGCAACCATATGATTTCTTATTTGATGCTGTGTGTGAATTGTTAAACCTGCTGGAGTTTAATGAAGAATAGTAATAATACACCAGCATTAATCTTTATACTTTCAGCCTTCTTATAACTCGCTTCTAGATTCTAAACAGAACAAAAATGTTAATTATATCAACAGTGTGTATACAGTGGGGCTCCTTTAACAAGGGCACCGCAATCCGCATTTCGCTGGACATCCGATAACCTTCCGTTTTGCGCCCCATCTTGGACAGGGATGTTAAGAGGGGTTTTTTGGGCACATGAGATCGGATTTTAGCGCAAGCCAGCTTTTATGCAGTCACAACTCGGAGTGTGGGCTGAGTCGGACAAACCACAGGATTTACATTTAAATAGTTGTGTCGCGAGCCCAAGCACTACCTGCAACAGAAAACGAGGTGAACTCCGAGGGCCTTGAGTGGGGACAGTAATGCTGCCCAGTATGTGCATTGATACATATGAAAATAGGCCATAATGATTGACCACGACCGCGCACAAACGGTTTGACACTAGAAGACTAAAAGTTTTTTTATTTTGCAACAATGTTAAATATTTATTTTAATTGGTCAAAAGTTAATATTGTGTTATAACCCTGTTATTTTTAAATCAGATTGGGCTTTGTTGTGCCCTGTCTGGAACACAGTACCCCCGAAAGTCACTGGCCACACGGCGCCACCAACTTTTGGAAGAAATTGTGAAACATAGATAAAGTGCTGTTCGTGTATAATGCGTGCGTGCAGTAATAACTAGATCTGATGCCTCATAAATCATCATGATCTGTCGCTTCCCCCGCACTGGTCTGATAGAGTTTCACCATCTCAGGCAAGCACTTCAAAAAACCTGTGAAGCCGCTTTTAAGCCAGACGAACGCGCACTGTCTGACCAAAAGTGCGCTACGCAAAGCCCTTTATAATGTGCCCCAATGTTAACTATAATACGCCTGCAGATTGCTATTTTTGTTTAGTAGCCGTCATTGCATATCAAGCTGTCTATCAGAGCACACAGGGGTATAGAGAGGTGTTGAGGGGCTACTTAATGCGCCTATCACCGGACTCCATCTAGATTCGATACAATTCTAGAGGCTGTGGCCATTCTTCTTACCCCACAATGTCGAGCGGCCGGTGTTCAAGGAAGTCACATACACTAGTATAATGGAAAGACACTTTTCAGGTGTTGGCATCAAGGAGTCAGATTCTTAAAAGACATACTTTTTGTTTAGGAACAACTGCATCTTGCTCCGCTCTGAGCCGTTGTAGATGCAATCGTGGTCACCCTGACAAAGATTCAGGAACATGATACCGAAAACGTGTTGTGTGGACAAATAAAAGATACATCTTGTTAAGCTTGACTTCCCTAGCAGTGCTCTGAAAGAACAGTGCTCTCTATACTAGGTGTCTTATCTATATCCTCAAACGTGGAAATATGAATTGAAATATTCTGCTCCATTCTAAACCTTGGCGAAACCATCTTCTACTGACAGGTTTCTGTTTCTCAGCAGAGTTGTCTTCCACCTGCTTACTATACGTGAGGAGGGAAGGGCACAAGTGTCAAAATTTTGGAATCTGCACCTAGTAATATGCAGAGGCACTGCAGATAAAACTTGCTGGATAGATAACATTATACTACTCAGGCATAGAGAAGGTGTCCTTTTGTCCTTCTGTTTGTCCCCTTCTCTCATCTACTTCTTCCCCATGTCCCATGCCAGGATGTCTGTGACCAGATTGACAAATATCACAAGGTCCCTCTTGCAGCACCTACCTAGCAAACTGTAGCATCATGCATATATCTGATAACATGCACTCACAGCAGCTCTCCTCCATGGATTTCTACCTCCTCCCTTCTCATCCTCCATGGAATTCTCTTTCTCCCCATCCTTCATGCAGCCCTGCTGGTTTATTTTTATAAAATCAAGATAACATACAGGCGGTAGATGTTTGTCAGGTTGCACGTCAGAAAAAGTACAGGACCCCTGGTCATCTCCCTGGTTACAGTCTTTAGTGCAAACTTTACGTGCCTAGCAATGATGTACAACCAGACAGAGCTCCTCCATTCACAGAATATCATAGTCTGTCCATCTAGGAACAAGGATGGAACAGGCAATGCAGTAAATATTTACAAAAATGCAATCAGTGAGTTTTGCATATAAGTTTTTTCTCAACTAGTTTGTAACATTGCAACCATGAAAGGAGCATTTAGGATAGGGCAAAAATGTCTTTTATTTTTTTAAAAATCCCTTTAAAATAAACAACCAATTTTCAAACAAAAACAAAAAACCAAGCAAGACGGACAAAAATAAAACACTTTAAAAACACGAAAAACACACGCAATACAACCGAGAGAAGCGCTGGCCTTTTTTCCATTTGTTTTCTGTTTTTTTTTATTATTTTTTGCATGCAGAAGGTCTTCTCCTTTAAAAAGCTGACGTCAGACAATGAAAGGAAATATCCCTGTAACCTAATCAATGTTAGTGATCTTGGTGATGAGCGCCCATGGGCTGTGCGCAGGGTAAAATTTTAGTCTAGATTGTTAATGTATCAATGTAAACTTGACCTGTTCATTACGCGTTCAATCCACGACAGTTTAGTGACTGGTGCCATATTTCTAGAAAGTGTATTCAGTTCCACAACCAACCTCTTTGCTCCCTGCATAATGGTCTCAGCTAGTGTGTCCATAGCAGACAAGCAATATCTCTGTCTTGTAAAGTATACAGAGTCCTTCTTAGCCGGGAACAAGAACACATCAAATTCACCCACAACGATTACATATGGGCCAGATTTATCAAGTGTCCTGAATTCAAAATTATTCCTAGTTGCCCATGGCACACTATCAATCACAGCTTCCACATCACACCAACAAACAATCACATGCCTCCCTCCCCTTTAAAAAAACAAGTAGTTCATGAGCATGGTAAATGAAAGCTGAAGCTTTGCTTGGTTGTCCATGGGCAACTAGAAATATTTTGACTTTCAGACACTTGAGCAATCTGTCTGCCCAATATTCCCTCCCAGAACTCTTAGAACTCCTATCAGTCACAATGACCAGGGTCTATCAGCACAACAATGCCATGTGGCACTTTCCCTATCACAGGAATGTGGAACAGTGGGAATCCTCACCCATTTAGGCATTTTATAAAACACCGCTTATAAAAACAATGCTAACTACGGGATACGGGCCATACAAACAATGTTTCCCGTCCCATCCCAGTAACATTCCGTACAAACAACGAGCATAAATTGGCAAGGAGCGGCATGATTTATTGGGATTTTTAAGCAGTGTCCATAGCATCTGTTTCTAGAAGCCCCGCCCCTCTGTCTAGAGCCCCCCCCTCTGGCTCCTTTTCTTAGACCCCCAGAGGCCCCCTCTGTTCTGAAGCTTCAAATGCTGGTTACCCACAATTAACATTTACAAACCACTACACTACCCATACCGCTTCTGTTACCAATCCCGCATACAACACACTCCCCCTCCCTTCTGTTACCTCTTAACTTTCCCTTTCCCTCTTCCTCCTAGCTGTAATCTCACAGCAGGACAGCAAGTTTCATTCAGCACACAGTGGGAGGGAGAAGCACCCTCCCTCTTCCCTGTGAAATATAAACCCTGTGAAACCAGAGAGAGCACAGAGGGCTCTGGTAACTACTCCCCCAACCAAGTCCTTATTGATCATTTGCATAATTTTAAAGTTGATTTTAGAAGGAAGGTGCTCAGGGATAACCAATATAAGAAAGTCACCACATCATAGTTCCTGGAGCTTGAGTTAAGTGTTCCTCCGTAGGTTTATTCATGTATGATTTGCTTTGCAAAGGATTCATTCTGATACAGAATAAGGCTTGTAGGAAAAACTACACATTCTTTTCTTTCTTTCTCTCTCGCCATATCAAATAGTGATGAGCAGAAATTCTGGTTCCAGAGAGCTGGTGCTTGTGCCATTTAGGGAGGGTTTTCGCTCCCACAGTCACCATGGAATATTGCTACCCAAGTAAATTAAACATGGTACTTTCTATAGCAGGCCAGCACAGAGATCTAGAAAACCTATGACGGACATTGATACAAAAGTTATTGGAAAATTGTAACTTTTCTTTACACCATCTACTTTTAATAATTATTTGGCTGCAAGGGGGAAGGCTCCTTTAATAATTTCATTTGGAGATCTGCCTTAAGGAAACCTACCACTTGTAGTGCAAGTTTCTGATCGGAAATAACCGGCACACTCAGGGGAGCTGGTGCCGACTATTTAGTGTGTTTTAAACCGCGTATCGCGGTTTTGAAACACTTTTTAAACTTTATAGCCGGCGCGGCAGGTACGCGCTCGGCGCTTACCGTGCACTCGGCTTCTCATTCACTTCCTATGTAGTCCGCGTGCCACGGTAAGCGCCGAGCGCGTAACCTGCATGCGCCGGCTATAACGTTTAAAGTGTTTTAAAAAACGCGATCACCGCTTTAAAACACAACTAAAAGAAGCTCCGGCAAACCAGCTCACCTTGAGCCTGTGCCCGGTATTGCCCATCGGAAACCTGCCCACACAAGTGTTAGGTTTCCTTTAAGCAGTGCCACTGAGAAAGTGGAGTATTTTACTGTTATGCATATAACATAATCGCCAGTGTTGTTGGATTTTGAAGTGTTTCATAACATCAGATTTCCTGTCTTCCTCTGCCTCTATGATGAGTCAGGAACCTCCGAGCATTTTCCTCTTTCCTCAGCTTGACTGCTGAGCTGAAGAATAGATTTGTTACACTACATTTCCCTTCAGCAAGATATTGATGGACATGAAGAATTCTTGGAAAATCTAAGATATTCTTCTGTTGTATAAGCAATCCGACCCGGTAAACACTACAGACTTTGTAACAAAGGTTCTTGTTTTTCTGATAAACATGGCCATGTGAATGTGGCCATAAGTCTCTATTCTCACATATGGTCGAGTATGATTTGTGACAAATCGAGCAAACTGTCAACCCAAATGTACATCTTAGCTTTCTCCACTTTACTGTGTAGGAAAATCTGTATCCTTTCCCCTATACTTTATTTCATTCAGTTTAATTTATAAACCATGGGACATTTTTCAAAGGCAATTAACCCTTAAGGAATCAGCCTTTTTTCATATTGCATTGTTTTTTTTTTTTTCCTTCAAAAGCCTTACATTTATAATTTTTCTGTGTACAAATGCCATCTCAAGGACTTGTGTTTTTGTTGTAACAAATTGTACTTCCTAGTGTCCAATGAAATTGAGCAAAAGTTTGCATTGTGCTTTTCCTGTGACGCTCTGTTTTACTTACTTTTTTCCTATGCACCAAATGTCACCTTTCCCTTTTTCTGTGGTCTGTATTATCATGGGGCTTGCAATTTTTAAGTTCTATAATTATGAGCCTTCATGGGCAGGGTCCCTCCTCCCACTTGTTCCATTTTATGTAGTTTTTTGTATTGCATTTGGTTATAGTCTTAATGTAATGTATGTGAACTCCTTAGTGTTTGTACAGCACCATGGATTATGCTGCTCTAGAAATGATATATATATTGTTCAGTATATAAAAAAACAACCTTTTGTACACAAAAATTGGTGTTTGGTGTCCATATTTTTGTTAAATTTATCCGTGTGCACCCTGAGTAAGGTGTCATTTTCTTCCAGGACCAGCTGATGTTTTTCAGTGATATCACTGTTGGCGTTTCATGAATTTTGATAATTTTTAATCAAATTTTTACTTATTCGTGGTAAAATTGCTAAGAAAGCAGCGACAGCGACAATCGATTTTTCAATCATGACATTCAAAACATTGCATAAAGCCAGCAGATTGTTGCAGACTCAGCGCTTCATGGTTACCATTGATGACAACCCTCTTATGATTCACAAGGTGTCACAAGGTGTCAATCATCACTAAAAGATTGAAGCGCCTGTGTGCTGTTAGGTGTCATGTTATAGTTGTCACAAGAGATTCCTCTAGCTTGGGACGACCAAAAGCTCTCAGTAGAAAATCCGGATCGAATATTTCAGTTAGTCCACATATCGAATGTTTCCCCAACATTCTCTTGGTTGTGCTGCTGTGAAAATTAACGCCTGGTGCCAACCTTGTTCCAATATAAATCTCGGGGATACCACAATGGGATACCACACTTTAAATTAGATTAATCTAATGACTCATCATTCATGAACAAGGATCCTATATTGGTCACTAGCGGTATGAATCAACATTCAAGTGTTTGTTAATGTGTTTGTCAATGACTTTTTGTGCCATTAAGATGATATTTACATTAAAAGTATGCACTGTAAAGGCACTGTTCTAACCTTTTCAAATAGAAGTCCGATGGAGCAGAATAGTCTTCATATCTTAGCAAGTGAGCGCCTTCCTGTCTATTTGTCCTCCAGGACAAGTCTTCTTTAGTAACAGATGTGGTTTTTTCTGTCTACATAATCGACCGTACAAGCTGCCTCATTGTTTTTCTTGGTAGAGTCTACTCAGCTGTTTCTCTCGAGCTGTACCTGATGAAGGAACACGCGTAGCCCATCAACTTGTTACATTTCCTGATCCTCTTGTACCTATTTGTTCTATGGGTCTGTCGCTATCTAATCTTAAATCTTACATACTGTGTTTGAACACCTTTCTCTTTGCTGTAAATCCAACTGTCCTCTCCTTCTGTGGTGCCTGGCCCCCCGGATGAGGGACACATACGACAACTATGGTTGCTGAACCTTTCTAATTACTTTCTTCCTAATTACTTCTTAACTTTCTTAATTACTCAAGCCCACGACAGGAGGGTTCTTTCTCTTCTGATCTTCGGGTATCACAGGTCTTGAGGCTGACAGGCAACATTAGCCTCAGCAATAAATACATATATATTGGTATTTTGCCTCTACACATAAACTTTAAAAATAATTACTCCTTTTTTTTTACTACTGTATAACTAAACCTTGCCTGTAGAAAATTGCCCATACTATAGAGAGCCAAACTCAAATAACAATTAAAGATACAATCATATATTTTCTGTATTTTTATAAAGCTGTTAACATTTTTTCCAACAGTTCGTACTGTCAGGCTGAGAAGACAGCTCACTTTAAATCTGTTGTTTAGTTTGGGTCGAGCTAAACTTAAAACGGTGGCTCTCTGCTGACCTTACTTAACAGCAGGGTTAACACTCTTACGCTTTCAGCCAATTCAGAGCTCTGCCTTGCCCCCTCTCAGTCCTGGCAACACATATACTCTATGAAATCCTCTGTATTGCTATACTCCTTTGAGGTTACATTGTGTTTTTTCTAGCCCATTTTTATGCGATTTACTTGCTATATGTCTGTACTTCTGTTTTTTATCTGGAATATTTGGTCGGTCTTGACTATCTTCTGTATAACACGATTCTGTACTTAGATTTGTGACTGGAATCATTGACCTCTACTTTGTGTTTTGTTTGTTTGTCCTTCTGTTACGAACGAGTCCACCTTTGTGTCAGGGGAGGGACCCCTTCTTTGTGGTTTTTTTCCACATCACCTAGGATCCTACACATGCACGCAGTCCAAAGCTGAGTCTTAAGGGGGTCACCGTCCTGTCTTTTTATCATCTGTGGATCCAGTGTTTCCATTACAACTATAGTTTTCGCAAATGCAGATAAAGTTAGACCAATGAAGTCCTCCCGAATAAAATTATTATTTATGTCCTTACCTCCTAAAATCTATCTATAAATCTATCTATATTTAATGTGTCCTCCTGTGTGGCATAAGGGGGTTCAGCATTCAGCCTTTTTTTCTAGAACGTGGATAAGCAGGACATTTTTTTGATACAGTGAATTTTGGAGAGAACATATTATCACTGTGTATGAATGATACTGTGATTTATTCCATACTGTTGATACATAGTGGTTGCATTATCCCTGCACTGTGATATACACTTACTCACCTCTTTTAACTACTTCACTTCAATGTTTTGTTAAAGGGTATTCCGGGAATGATGTCTGCATACAGAAACCCATGATGCTAATGAATATGAATATAACAAAACGTTATATTTCATCTGTCACAAATGTATCTTAAATAGTTTTGATTTTATGTTCCACCAATCCAACCACACCACCAAATTTTATGGGCCTCTCTAAGTATGTTGAGTTATCACCGCGAACTGGCCCTCCACTGGGAACTACAACATACAAGTCCCATGAGCCTTTAGTTCCTCAGTTACTACTACACTTTCCTCTTCCTCCTAACTACCTGTTCCTCCCTCCTCCTCCCTCCCCACCACCCACCTCTCCTCCTCCCCCTCTTATCTCTTCTCCCAGTGATGATCTAACTAACATGTGTTCTTCTTCCCTTCTTGTACCATAGTAATGATGTGCAACTGCTATCCACCAAAAAAACACTGGCCCTAACTGGATGCACTTGCAACCAACTTCCGTACAAGTACAACAGCCAAACTTCGTGTGATCACATGACCTCTGCCCGGCAGATTCAGGACATGTGATTGTGGACATGTGACCAGGCCGTCTCATCTTCTGCTGTCCTGGTCTCATACTACTCACTCCGAAAAGCGGAGGAAATCAACAGACTGCTTAAAGTAAAGGGCCCATAGCAATTTTAATTCTTCATTAAAGTGTATGTCCACATCCACTCAAAAGCATTTTTTTCTTTTTTTCTCTCCCCAGCATTTTTTTCTGCTAAATTACATACGTCCTCTTATAGTAAAATAAAAAACCCCTTAGGTAAGGAACCCAAGCACGCAGGGCAGCCTTTGTAGCTTAAAGGCTCAGCCAGCCCCAGCCCGATTTTTTTTGGTTCCTGGACTTTTGCGTCTCTTCTCTTTAATACGGTTATAAAACTTCTTGAAGAAACCACTGTTACCTCCTAAGAAGTGGAAATAAGAAATTGAGACGGAGATGAAGTGGGGGTGGGACTTTATGTAATATCCAAGACCCCCCTCCTCGTATTAATTCTTCGCTTCTAGTTTTTTTCTTTGTTTTTTCACCCTTATGCTCCCACACCGCAGTTTGTTACCCTTCTTAGTTACGTTTTCCCTTTTTGGCAGATAAGTTTTTTGCGTTTTATTTAACAAAAAAAAAAGAAAATATGATGATCTTTTTGGAAAAATTTGCATTTTCGACAATTCAAAAATCATTCATTTATTCATGTTTCTTCATTGCAATTCACATTTCTTGCGTCTTTCAGGCAGACTCGCTTTAAAAAAATACAACACCTAAATAAACTAATAACACTGCTGATAACATTTCCTCCCATTTGTCTACTTTACATTTTCAATAATTTCTGAAAAATGTTTGGATAATTCTAGTTTGATGTCCCGCACGACGAACGCGGGGCTTACAAACTAGAATATCGCTTTTTCCTTCTTCTGGATTTTCAGAATTGACGATTTGGGGATAATAATACAGTTTTGAAGGAATGAATTTTAACATATTTAAAGCAATCAAAACGCAAACCAAACCCCCAACACCTCAACACCCACAACCCATCATAATCAAAACCAACACCCCATATTTTTTTAAATCCCTCAACAAATCTGCAACCCCTCAAGCTAAGCGAAAAAACAGCCTTTACAAAAAAGATTGTTAACCCCTTGAGATCTCTCATAGTAATTTAAATCAAAATGGAGGTGAACAATTTGAATGGTCAAGATTGTTCTCGATTATACGTTCATTTTAGCCCTAAAATTTACACATTTCCAAAAGATACTAAGACAAAAACCACACACTAAAGACAATTTGTTTCTGCTGGCTGCAATTTCTCCTGTAGTACAAAGACCCCCCCCCCACATGTGGCTGTGACTTGTTTATGGGGCACCCTAGCGAGGCGCAGAGGAAGGAGGGCCCTGCAGCTGCCAGATTTTTAGTTTCCTCATTGGCCCCTTTTGAAGGCTTAAAATTTTTTCGCTTTTCGTTATTGGGGCCTGGATGCCATTTTTTTTTGTGGGATGAGATTTGCTTTTCCGTGTTACCATTTTTGGTTTGTCTATCACCTATTGTTGAAAAATTTAGGAACTTTTTTTGCGGACATGAGTATAAAAGCATCAATTCTGACTGGATTTTTTTACTTATCTTTTTTTTTTGGTGTTCTCACCGTATAGCGAACTAATAATCATGTTTTTCTCTCTATTCTATGGGTTGATACATTATGGGATACCAGACATGAATATATATTTTCTATTTTCTTATACGTTTTAAACTAAATTTGTCAACACACAAAACCCAATGGGGGAAAATCTATCATTTATTTAGTGGCCCGTCTTCCAAGTGGCATAACTTGTTTTACTATTTACTTTTTTTGGCTACGGAGCTGGTTGATGGCTTGTTTTTTTGCGGACTGTTTACTTTTGCCAGTATCATGTCGGAGTACACATGGTTTTGTTTTTATCACATTTTATAGGCATTTTTTTTTGGGATTGAAAAGGTAAAAATCATAATTTTTGGAGGGTTTATAACAGTTTTTTTTTTTATGCGTTTATCGTGGGGGTTCAATATGATTTACTTTTAATTCTAACTAACGTGTTGTTTAACGAGACGCGGTGATACTATATATGTTGGGTTGTGTTTGAAATTTAGACTTTTTGTTGCGTTATATGTCCTCTTTCTCTTTATCTGTTTGGGGCTTTTGGTGGGGCATTTTTAGTGATTTATTATTACTTTCTTTTTTTTTATTGAATAACTTTTTTTTTTTACTTTTTCACTTTTTACCATGGACGGAACAGTAATCATCTGATATCTGATTGCTTGTTCATGGATACTTTCTGCTAATCTCATGTATTGCAGGATATTAGTAGTGTCCAACCTATACACTTGCAAGGCTGGCACTGTGCACCAGTAATGTGACGTCACAGACGCCATTCTCTACTGGCAGTTCTTGCAGGTAAACTCTGTGGTCCCGATCGGACCCCAGAGTTTACTATAGCAAACGATCGGCCGGCGGCCCCCCCGAAAACGGTATTGGGGGGTGGGTGGGGGGGGGGGTGGGGGCGATCGTGGGGGAACGAACCCCCAGCTGCAAAGGTTAGATGCCGCCCCCGCCGTCACGCTGACCGCGGCATTTAACAGGTTTAAGCAACCCGCGATCGGAGACACTGAACTCCGATCGCGTTGGTGTTCACTGGGGGTGCCGGGCTATCATCCACCACAGCCGGCAACACCCCGTGTTTTTTTCCCCCGATGTGCCAGGTTCAGCTCAGATCTTGAGCCCCGAACCGGCCATCACTCAAGCGTCCCGATATATCGGACGCTGAGCGCTAAGTCACTGCGGCTCAGGCGTGTCCCCGATATTCTTTAGCGTTAAGAGGTTAAGGACCCCTTCGTATATGAATTTGCGATTTCCTTGAATAACCCAAAATACCCCTATTAAAAAAGAAAATTTAAAAAAGTTTAAAAGAAAATCTGCCACTCAAAATCCAGCAAATGATAAACCAAGACAATTTTCTCATAGATCCACCATGCAAACCGTGACTATTAGTAATAAATTATTCTCGTATATTTGTTTTATTTCATTTCATATTCATTGGCCTCGTCACTTCTTTCCTTCTCTTCTCCTCTAAGTCTCCTTACTTCCCTTTCCCCCTAGGTTCTTTTCTTTGCGTCTCCTCAGCACCAACATTTATGAATTATGCCCTAAGAATGCTATGGGATCCATCCTCTGTCTTGTAAGCTTGTAGCTGCACATCTAAGGGCTGTCCTCTGCTGTCCTCCTCTGTCTTGTAGCTGCTACAAGCTGCTTACGGCCTATGCCTGCACACTACCCATAGCTTGCACCTCTTCCTAGCGCAGACTAAGACCTCACATAGAAATTGCAGTGTCGCAACTGCGGTAAGATTTATCAGGAGGCTGAATAAAACCCCATTATTACTTTTTACTGCTTCTCTGTGTGCTGTACTATATATTCTATTAGGAATATGTGATAGCTATGTGGTGCTCTATCTATTGTCTACATAACCTATGTATACTAAATGTTTTGGGTGCTCTATCTATTGTCTACATAACCTATGTATACTAAATGTTTTGCTTGCCGGAAAACTGTATGACAGCATGCATCTGGAATTATTATCCTAGGATTACAGAGACACACCCAGCTTTCCGAGGATCAGAAATGGACCTGTTAATCACAGGCAGCTCTGGGTGTGGTTTACCAGCAAGAAGCCTGAAACAATCACAGGCAGCTCTGGGTGTGGTTTACCAGCAAGAAGCCTGAAACCTGATCTCATCAGAACAATTTGTGAGTTCTGACAGTTATATAGGAAGGTATCATTGATCAGGCTGCCTCTAGTATCTGCACAGAGCACGATTGATTACTGTGTATGAGAAACAGGGAAAACACCAGCATAAAATACTTCTTCTTTACAGGGTTCCCTACAGCTGCCTACAACAGAGGACCTTAAACTTGGCTTCCTGATCGCTTAGACAGCCTCCAGAAGCCCCTCACCATATACACACAACATTATGGACTTTAGAGACCCAAAGCACCTGTGGTAAACCTAAAGTAGTAATGGAAGCAGTTAAAGGGGTTGGACACTGTACCACATATTTTATTAATTATTGCCATAACTGCCATTTCTGTCCATTAAATTGGTAGGACATGGAGGGTCATGTGATCCTAACTGTTCATTTTCAATCTACCTTCCAGGACCTTATGCTTGTTTCATGAATACTATTGAATGGTCCTGGAAGGTAGATTCTCATGACCTTCATCTTCAGCCATTTTTTTGGACAGGAATGGCAACTTATAAAGGAAAAGACATTTCTGAACCAGAGGTTTTACATTTCAAGAAAAAAGAACATTTAATAGAGGTACGTATATTGTTAATTTACCTAATATCCTGCCCCCCAAACTTACACACATACATAAAAAATACATGAAGTGAGCAACTCTTAATAACAATATATTTGAAATCACCAAAATACAAATTACGTTATATTTCAAATTATCTTAATCTAATTATACATAAAAATGTAGTCTAAAATTATGGGCAATGAGCAGTGCTGACTGACCATGAGGACAAGTGAGATTGAGTGGGCAGCTTCTCTGCATATGCAGGGGGACAGCCTATATCAGATGACAGATTAAGTACCCCACAGGATGGGTTGTTGGCACGGGGGGGGGGGAGGGGGGGGGGGGAGGGGAGGGATGGGCGATGGATGTAAATACTATCTAATAGGGGTGGGCTGGTATATGCATCTAAGAGGGGGGGTGTTGGGGGATATTTATATCTACTGGGGGTGTTGGCTTATATATATTACCAGGGGTGTGTCTAAGTGTCATAGCTGATATACAATCTATGGGGGGGGGGGGCTCGTCAGCACACAGCAAAAGTATTAAATCCCAGTTTCCCAGTGACACGACATGGAATAAAAATAGAAGGTAGTAAAATATGCTCAAAAAAATAAGCCTCACACAGGTATAAATATATAAATGAACATATAAATATGATAATGTAATATGCAAGCATTAAACTACGTACATAGCAACAAATGTACTACTCTTTGGTTGTCCAAGGGGCGCGCCATGCTGACGGGCAGAAGTTCAGGGTCTGGTGTTCCAGGAGGGGGGGGGGGGTCAGTAGGTAGAGGGCAGAGGGTAGCGGCCAGAGTCCCGAGTTAGGGCTGGGGGGGGGGAATGCAGCATCTGGCAGTCGGGGGAGTGGGGTATGAGGATAGGTTCAGGGGAGGGGGGATGACGGGGGGGAAGTGACCGGAGTTGGGGGGGGGGGGGGGTGTAGTGAGAGCAGCCGGAGTTGTGGGCAGGCAAATTGCAGTAGTAGTTGGTGGAGTGTGGGCGGAGTTGGCGGAGGGGTGTGGGTAGTGTTGGTGCGGATAGTGGGCTGGGGTTCGGGTGCGGGGGGGCTTGTGGTAGCGGCGCAGTGAGTTTCGGGCCGGTTGCTTAGGGGAGGGGCGGGAGTGGGCAGGAAATCAGCTTTCCTGCTGATCAATTTCCCCCCCGTGGATGCGCTGAATAAAAAAAAAAAAACTCACCTCAGACTCCGCGTTCCTCCGACTGATCACTGCAGCACACACGGAGTAAGGTGACCAGCGCTGGCGGTGTAATGACATTATTACGCTGCCAGCACTGGGACGCTTACCGCCCTGTGCGCTGCAGTGATCAGTGTGACAGAGCAGGTAGTGTCAGCGCCAGGTGTGGACAGTGGTTGTCCGCACCTGGCAGTGGTTGGGAGGATGGGGCGTGTGCCAGCAGTGAGGGCTCTGCGTGCCCTCTCTGGCACGCGTGCCGTAGGTTCGCCACCACTGATATAGTGACACCAGGATAGGTAGATCTTTCTTGGAAGTTGAAAAATCTTGGAAGGAAAACAGAAAAACATGAAATCTTACTCAATGATAAGACTGTATGTAATTCCATCCTCCAGTCTAAAACACGTGTAAGTGCCACAAGTAACGGCCCTGCACTGCAGTGTCCGCATGAAAGTGATCTCCTGCTGTTATTTAACAAAAAACACACAATTTCTGAAATATTTCTATATTTATTGTACAGAAAAGTTTTCCTTACATGTTAATCAGCTTTATTAGAATTCTTGTACACGGTTAGTTAAAAATGATTGATGCTGCATCTCCTAGTTCCTAATGCTTGGATTACATTTACTGGCCTGGAGCATTTTAATTTGTGTAATGCTAATTGTACATGTTTAACAAATGCAAATACATTTGAAATATTTTACCACATTTGAAACTAAATGGGATCCTATTTAATTAAGTCTGACTTACTTTCAAATTGCATAGAGCGAAAATGTATTCAAAAAATCCATGAACATTATACCAATCATTTACCAAGTCTCGCTCTAGCCGTGTCAGACAGGAAAATCCAACAGTTGGAGGGAACGAGAGCTGAGCCTGCAGTTGCTGTAACTAGCCGCTACTCACAGAACAGCACTATCTTCATTTTGCTCTATGCTCTGTGAAAGGGGTATTCCGATTTCAGAAAATTAATGATATTGTTTGTATTATAAAAAGTTATAAAACTTTCCAATACACTTTCTGCATCAATTCCTCATGGCTTTCTAGACCTCTCCTTGCTGTCATTCTATAGAAAGCTTCTATGTTTACTTCTAGTGGACAGAAATCTGACCATGGTCACACAGGTGTGCAGCTCGCTAGTGCTGTTTACCCTCTGTGCTACAACGAGCCGTGCTCCTGTGTGACCATGGTCAGATTTCTGTCCACTAGAAGTAAACATACAATTTCTATTGAAGTACAGCAAGCAGGGATCTAGAAAACCGTGACGAAAGTATATTTGAAAATTGTATAACTTTTTATCATAAAAACATTAACATTAATTTTATGAAATGGGAATACTCCTTTAAGATAGACCAAAACTGCTGGAGATAGTTGGCTCATCAACTCTAAGAAATTGATTGTCTTTTTTTTGGCAGGGTTATCTAAAAAGAGCTTACACTTACCTTCACCGATGCTCCCGCAACATGTCCCCTATTCAGAGTTCAGGCAGGTGGGTGGAGTTAAGGCGGGCAGGAAAGAGGGGCGACAGACAGAAGTTTTAGTGACCTTCCGATGGGCCTGGTCACAGTTGCACCCCTGCGACCATGAACGGTACTCCACTGGTTAAATACATAGTTGGATATGCAAAATACAGATCCAGTTTCTGCCTATTTCTTTAACTGTATCACTAATTCTGTAGCTTATACAAGCACCAAGCCTAATGCTATCTGAAAGATGAGATTCTGATCTTTAATATGATACATAATACTAGGTACAATAGAACCAAACATAGGGGCATCTGCCGTGACTTTCCCCATCCAGCCTCTAAAATTGAGCCATAACGATTCTCACCTCATTTTTATGTAACTTTGAAGATAATTCTTTTATAGGTAAATGGGTGAGATTTAGCAAAGAAGAGGAAATTCTAGAAAGGAAATTGCATACTCTACCAAACCTAATGACAGGTTTGCACAGAAGTCTTCTTACTTCCCATTCAGTTTTCATTATATAAATCCATAGCACTTACTCATGACCTTTTTAAAGTCAGTTTTACTGGTGAAGATTTTCTGGTGAATGTCTACACAGACGACACCCACACTCCCAAACACCCACCCACTTTCTTAAACTGGGGCTGTGTGAGCATGCACCAAGCCACTAAATAATTTAGCCACCTCCTCATTATGTCTTTATGACATGACTGCTTTTTACAGAGCAGAATAGCATCTTATTCAAGATGGCCGCCTTAATAATGTAAATAAAATAGAAAAACAAGTTACAAATAGTAAATCATTGATAGTGTTTTTAGCATTTCTCACTTATTAGATTATTTTACATTTATACAGTCAGTCCCCGGGTTACATACAAGATAGGTTCTGCAGGTTTGTTCTAAAGTTGAGTTTGTATGTAAATGGGAACTGTATACTTTGTTATTGTTATCCCAGTTAAAATTTTTTGGTCTCTGTGACAATTGGATTTTAAAAATGTTGGATTGTCATAAGAATCAGGATTAATAATAAAGCTTCACTACAGACACCTTTGAAAACTGTTATTGTAAGCTAAAGTACAATTACCAATTACCAGAGGTCCGTTTGTAACTAGAGGTCGTCTGTAAGTCAGGTGTTCTTAAAGGGAACCTGTCACCCGGAGACCCATTTTTAGCACTCCCCCAGTCCTCACAGAGCATAGTACATACACTGCCAAAGTGTTTTTGTATAAAAAAAATAGGTTTTACAGAAAAAAGATATGTTATATTGTACCTTTCATTAGCATCTGCTAATAACATATCTTTTTTTCTGTAAAACCAATTTTTAATACAAAAACACTTTGGCAGTGTATGTACTATACTCTGTGGGGACTGGGGGAGTGCTAAAAATGGGTCTCCTGGTGACAGGTTCCCTTTAAGTAGAGGACTGCCTGTATTTGTCAGTGTCTCTTACTGGCTGCTAATATAATTAAAAGTCACTAAATAAATAGTCCCAAAAATCACACAAATTGAGAAAAATATTCCATCAGCGTGCAGTTTATTACTAAGTACACATGTTCTACATAAAGACATATGCGATCCTTTCAATTTTCTTTTAATTCAATAGATAGTTGAAAAATACTGTATTATACTTTCATCACAGAGTCAGATCTGACCGGCATGAGACCACTGAGCGATATTGCCAAGTTGATTTGATTAAAGGCTAATAAAATGACCATCTGTACTCTACACTCATTAAATCTGCATCTCCTGTCTAAATAACAACCATCTACTGTCACAGAGAGGGGCTACCGCCACCGCTCAGTGCATCTGTTGCCTTAGGTAGAAGAGGCAAATATAATATAATCAGGTTCGGTCTATCACCATGAGATGTAGAACCTGCTGAGAAGACAGGTGCCGTTATACTCATGTCCATAAGCAATGGAGCCTGGCTGTCCCAGTATGTGACATCTATATCTACTGATCTCTGCGGATCCCATAACTGATACAACATGAAGAATGTCACTATGTGTTATTACTATATATTTTATTTAGCTACTGTTTGCTGAAAGCCATTGGCTGGGAGCCACGTACCTCATTGTTTGATGTCTCCATTATCCCTGCTGACAATTGACTTTATGACAGGGTAGCCTTTGCCCAATTTTGTTGGTCTAAAATATTTGATGTTTTTAGGCAGAAATCATTCCAATGATTTTGACATAGCAATGTGATGGATGTAGTAGTAGAGCCTTTATATAGGAAATACTACCTTTTATTTGCTTTTATCTATCCATTAATAGATTATTGTTAATTGATCAATTATAACTATTGTTGTAAACTTTTATTTTTCCATTTTTATTTTTTGAATTAAATAAAAAAAATAAATCCTCCCCAAATTTGTATTTTGGTTACTTCATATAAGGTTCAGTGTGCAAGACACATACTTTTGTATTATGTATATCACCATACAAAGCATTTTCTATTATTTAGAATTTTTTAAACATTAGTCTATATTATGATACATATTACACACTGTTTAAAAATTTTCAATTTAACTTTAACATGGCTTTTTAAAGGGATTGTCTACTTTTGATACCTATTTGGAAGTACCTAGTATAGATTTCTAGCTTAAGTTGTCTTCATTATAAGATATGTTCACAAACATAAGCTTCTTTATGTAAAGAGACACAACCTATTTACGCAAGTCATCAGTCAGGGTGCCAGAGACTAGTGCCAGAGATTAATTGGCGCTGGCCATTTTGCTAAATCTATTTAAGTCTGCCTCTTCCTGCAAGCCCCTGCCGGATCTTCGTGCCTAGCGCCCTAGAGAAAGCTTTTCTGATGCCTTGTGCTCTTCTTGTGAATTCCCGTTGTGACCCTAGTTCCGTTTCTGACATCGCTCCTTTGCCGCCTGCCCTGACCTGTTGCTACATCTCTGACTCCGATCCTGTGCTGCCTGTCCAGACCTCCTGCCTGTCCTCAACTACGAGATTGCCTGCCGTTTCTGTACCTCGACCTTGGCTGCCACTGTGGACAAGTCATGCCTGTGGAACGACCTGGTGGTACCACGCCGCAGCTTGTCTAACCCGCTTTGCGGCGGGCTCTGGTGAAAACCAGGTACCACTTAGACTCCGGTCCCAGGTAGTGGCTTGTGCCATCGTCCGCAGTGGTTCAGAGGATCCACAACCTCTAAGCCTGACAACTCTTTGTGTCATTGCAGTCAATTGGTAAATAATTTTTTTTTTGCTTATTAATGTAAACTCTGCACCCCATCTTGATAAAGAAAACTGGAATGTAGATATTTTTTCTATGAAATATCACATTGTCATAAGTATTCAGACCCTTTGCTGTAACACTTATATTTAACTCACATTCTGTGCATTTCCTTTTGATCCTCTTTGAAATGGATTTACTCCTTCATTGATGTCCAGCTGTGTTTAATTAAACTGATTGGACTTGATTAGGAAAGGCACACACCTGTCTATATAAGACCCCACAGCTCACAGTGTATGTCAGAGTACATGAGAATCATGAGGTCTAAAGAACAGCCTAAGAGACAGAATTGTGGCAAGGCACAGATCTGGCCAAGGTTAAAAAATTAATTTCCACAGCACCTAAGGTTTCTAACAACAGTGGCCTCCATAATCCATAAATTGGAGAAGTTTTGGAATTACCACACTTCTTCCTAGACCTTGCCGTCCAACCAAACTATGCAATCGTGGGAGAAGATACTTGGTGAGATAGGTAAAGAAGAACCCCAAGGTCACTCTTGAGCTCCAGAGATGCAGTAGAGAGATGGGAGAAAGTTCCATTAAGTCGACTATCAATTCAGCCTCCTCCATGAGATGGGGCTTTATAGCAGAGTGTCCCGACAGAAGTCTCTCCTTATGAAAGCCTGCATACAGTTTGTAAAAAACAAATGAAGGACTCTCATTTGAGAAAAAAAGAGTCTGGTCTGATGAGATGAAGATTGAACTTGTTGGTGTTAATTCTAAACTGTATGTGTTGAGAAAACCAGGCACAGCTCATCGCCAATCAAATAGAATCCCAATAGTGAAAAATGGTGGTGGCAGTATCATGCTATGGGGGTATTTTTCCACTGCAGGGACATGATGACTGGTTGCGATTGAAGGACAGATAATTGTGGCCAAGTACAGACATATCCTGGATGAAAACCTCCTACAGAGTGCTCTGGACCTCAGACTGGGCCGGAGGTTCACCTTAGACAATAGTTTATTGCAGTCGATTCGTAAGATAAAAAAATTCCTTTTTTAGCATGTTAATGTACACTCTGCACCCCATCAAACTGAAATGGTGATATTTTTGCTAATTAATTAAACAAGAAAAACTGAAATACCACATGGTTATAAGTATTCAGACCCTTTGCTGTGAAACTCACACATGCTTTCCATTTCCTTCTGATCCTCCCTGAATTTTTATCTGCAGGGACAGGGTGACTGTTTGCAATTGAAGGAAAGATGAATGTGAACCAGTACAGAGATATCCTGGATGAAAACCTCTTCCAGAGTGCTCTGGGCCTCAGACTCGTGCTCTGGACCTCACCTTCCAACACGACAATGACCGTAAGCACACAGCTAAAATAACTCAGCATTGGCTTCAGAACAACTCTGTGACTATTCTTGACGGGCCAGGCAGAAACCTGACCTAAACCCAACCGAGCATCTCTGGAGAGAATAAATTTCACCATCCAACCTGGAAGGATCTGCAAGGAAAAATGGCAGTGGATCCCCAAATCCAGGGGTGAAAAACCTGCTGCATCATTCCCAAGAAGACTCATGGCTGCACTAGCTTAAAAGGTTCTACTCAATACTGAGCAAAGGGTCTGAATACCCTTGTTGATCTTGTCAATTGGCAACAATGAAGCAAAGTGAAAAAGTGAAAAGGGGTCCGAATACTTTTCATACCCACTGTACACATCAGATCCAAAATCCAAAAATAGACGTATGCAGTATTTTTCTAAAAGCTATCCAATGTTACCAAATTCGAGCACTTAATGTAGAGCATTAAATATTTGAAAACTTTGTAGGCAACAAGAGAAATCCCTATCTTCAGAGGGGAGGAGATTTAATCAAGCTCTCTGATGTTAGAGAGGCAAGAGGACTCACATTAAACCAGCTCCCAAAGAGCCCAGAAAAATAATACATCTCAGTCGTTAATCCTGGGTTATGCTGAATATAGTTTCTACATTAAAAAAAATGTATTCCCTGCACTTTACCTCCGGGGATCGACAATACAGGGTTAACTTTTGTATCCATGACGCAACTTTAAATAATTTTTTTTAGGTTTTTCGATCTGATGTGTATTTCTCAAGATATACACATTTTTGTACAATTTTTTTACCCATTTGTCGATTACAAGCACCATGTGTCAATGAAAACTACATGAATCATAGATTGAATTAATGTAATTTTTCCTGTGGTTTCCCTTTTAACATTTTAAAGTTGCCCCCCTCCGCACCCCAGATTAGATTTTTAAAAAATATTTGACACATATATTTTTAGTTTTTTGATTTCGTTTTCCAACGTGTATTTGGCATCCATTATCCTAATCATTTTGTTGCACTCTGTATGAATAATACGTAAGGCAGCTTCCTTGCATTATTGAAGGATTTCTACTTGTAAAGGGTATGATCCATTCATTCCTAATAATATTTACATCTAGGAATTTATATTCATGCAGTTACTGAAATACAGTATTTTAGTTACAGTAATTAAAGATCATTATAAAGTTTAGCAGTTTTTTTTATTCTTCTGTCACTGGAATCACTGAGCACATCATACAGGAGCAATATAGTGTCCAATGGAAGTGTAGATGCCTGGGAGCTGACATAACAGGTGGATGTCTTCCGCAAGATCAGTATTGGGTTCATTTAAACAAGAACTTCGGGGCATCCTTGCTGATAAGGACAAGCGCACAGGAATTCAGACAAATGTGTATTACTTTACTTGTCTTTATATTAATTGCTATTTCTTATAATGGAAAATATAGTTTTTTGTGCATGGACCAAGTGTTTGCATAATGATAATCATTGGTAAAGTCGGTGAATGTCCTGCATTGATTTTCTGGGAAGGGAACTAAATATCTTAAACCTAGCAATTACACTTTCCCGTTTTATATAGACAAATCTCTTCTGCACATTTTTACAAGACATCAGTCGGCCATATTGATAGCTAGTTATCATTTTCCCAACAACATATCTGCACTGCAGTTCAGGACTAGTAATATACATGGCAGACCCCATTATACTATATAGAGGTGGCATTGTATGCATGAGGATGTTTCTTGGTTACAAGTTGCAATAGATAGTTGGTCTTTGTTAACACTTCATCATGACAATCTCTGTTATCAAAGACATGACAGCGATGGCAGATCAACTAATCAAAAATATCCCAAAAATGGGTCAGTCAGGTTCCACTTGAGACTATTAGGATGCTCTGTATGTTCTGGCTCTATGATTGGAACCCTACAGGAAAAAAAGATATAATGAAAAAAATAAATATTCTTGAATGTGGGGCCTGCATATAATATAAATAATAAAGGGGGTGGCACTGTGTAGTGTATATTCTAATTAAGAGGATTGTATATATACAAATTGAAGGGTACCTATCACCAGAGGGTTATTCTTAGCAGGGGATAGGTTCACATAGACATGGTGAATTGACGCATCTTCAGGCAGGGAGGATGAGAGAGAAGATGTAGGAGGGTTGGAAGGGGCAAGGAGCAAAGAGAATGGGAGAAAATATTCCACAGAGCAGGCAAATGTTGAGATTTGAATCCTCCCTCCGAGGACTTGGCTGAAGCATCTGGCAGGGAGCTAGGTAAAGGTACACATACTTTATTTCAAACACCATATACCACAGACATTTTTTAAAAACATAATTGGCATATACAGTCCTGTGTCTATGGGAACCTGTATCCTGCCAAAACTGTACTGAATTTGTCAGTGTGCCAATGGTTGAAACGTCATTCATATGCATGCAGCCTAACAATGTAGAGAGTTTTAGTGTGATGGGGCCTCCCTGGGCCTCCCTGGCTTAGGGGATCAAATGTAACTGAGAATATTGCAATATTTACAGCTATGTCAAAATTAAAATAAAAAAAGACAGTGACATTTTTTTTTCGGGACAGTGTGCGCTAGCCTGCCAGGATCCATCTTTCCATGCTTCTGTATACTTGCCATCAGGGGTGTCAAACCTGGAGTCTTTGTAATTATTTTAATGAACAAAAATGGTGTCACACAAGGTGCCGTCCTCCTGCTCTTTTTTCTTCCTACTTATAGACCCATACACTGGTGCCACTGCTCAGAAGCATTTCCTTTACAGGATACAGGAAACTTTAATCTGACACTGCTCCTATACAGAAACTGTCCAATCTTAGCATCACCAGCCTTCTGCTTTGGACAAACAGAATCATTTAAAATGTAAGCCCTGGTTGTACATAAAGTACTGTAAATAGGTAATTAAAAGTAATAGACACTATTGACCTACATAACAAAAGCCATTGATTTGTGAAAAAATTATAGCCAACATTTAGCCAACATTTTACAAAATGATCTCATACGGTTCCAAACCACAGGATTTAATTTAAAAATTGTTTTGCAAGCCCAAGCACTTACATGCAACAGGAAAAAGAAGGTGAACCCCGGCGGACCCGAGTGGGTCGGCAGGAAATGTCATTGCTGAAATACTACTTTACTACTTGTTTTTTTCCTGTATCTGTACTGCAAGCTTCGACTTATATTTACTCCATGTATTATTTTCCATCTATCTGTATTATATGTACTATGCTAGGATCTTCTATCTTTCTGACCATTGTATCTAAGGAAACATTGGTGTGTTTTCCATGCAGTTGCTCTCTAGATTTACAGAGTTTAAAACTATCGGTACAATAGTCTCTGCAGAACCAATTACTATTGTAACTCTAATGACCACTACGTAACCCCCCCCCTCTAAATTAGGCCAATTAAGTCTCCATTAATAAATTATCATGTAATCTACCAGTTCCTTTAGAGGTTAAAGGGTTATGGTTGACATTTTGTTCTTCCTATAATTGAAGAAATAAAACACAAATCTAAAAATTGTGAACATTTAGCCAACATTTTACAAACTGATCTCATACAGTTCTTTCTTTGCCAGTCAAGAGAACAGTTTTAGCTGTAATTGAAGAAGTTGCTAATAGGAGAAAGAAAGGGAGAAAAGCGAGGCACAATAGGGAATAGATACTGTACATAGCTTGCAGGCCTTCCCTCCCACACATATGATTTAGTGTTGTTCAATGTCTCACATGGGAAAATGTTGCCCTGCTGACAATATAACTTACAGGCAGTTCTGCCTCAGAGACATTGCATATGCATATTGATAACATGCACTTTGTTTTGCCCGAAGATGCTTTTAGTAAAGCATTTTTAAATGTACCAACAATTTTTATTTATACCCTTCTGCCAGCCACAGATGAGACAAATTCTTCCTGGTGGTCCATGTCTTTTCAAGCAATATCTGTATATTATAACCTAGCAGACCATATGCATTTCTTATTTATAGCTTGGGTGAATGTAAACCTGCCCTGGAGTCTAATGAGCAATTAGGAATAATACACCAGCATTAATCTTTATACTTTCAGCCTCTTATAATGCTTCTATTTCTAAACAGAACAAAAATGTTAATTATATCTCAACAGTGTAATACAGTGGGGCTCATTTAACAAGGGCCCCGCAGACCGCATTTTCGCTGGACATCCCGATAATTTCCGTTTTGCGCCACTGGGACAGGGATTTAAAGGTATTTTTTGGCACATGAGATCGGATTTTAGCGCAAGCCGGCTTTTATGCAGCACAAATCGGGAGGTGGGCTGATGCGGACAAACCACAGGATTTAATTTAAAAATTGTGTCGCGAGCCCAAGCACTTACCTGCAACAGGAAAAAGAAGGTGAACTCCGGCGGACTTGAGTGGGGAAGTAAATGTGCCCCAGTATGTGCATTGACTTACGTAGGAACTTAAGGCCATAATGAGTGACCAGCAGACCGCACACAACGGTTTGACACTAGAAGACTAAAAGTTTTTTTATTTTTGCATTACAATGTTAAATATTTTATTTTAATCATGTCAAAAGTTAATATTGTTTTATAACCCTTGTTTTTTTAATAATATTGGGCTTGTTGTGCTCCTGTTGGAACACAGTACCCCCAGAAAAGTCACTGCCACAACGGGGCACATCCACTTTGGAAATTGTGAAAATAGACTAAAAGTGCTATTTCTGTGTATAATGCTGCGTGCAGTAATTCACTAAGATCTTGCTCCATAAATCATGAATCTGTCGCTTCCCCGCACTGGTCTGATAGAGTTCACCATCTCAGGGCAAGCACTTCAAAAATACCTGTGCAAGCCGTTTTAGCCATGAAGAACGTGCACTGTCTGACAAAAGTGCGACGCAAAGCCCTTAGTAAATGTGCCCCAATGTTACTATAATACAGCCTGCCAGATTGCTATTTTTATGTAGCCAGTCATTGCATCCTCAAAGCTGTTCATATCAGAGCAAACAGGGATTATAGAGAGGGTGTTGAGGGAGCTACTTAATGGCCTATCACCTGATCTATCTATATTCGATAACAATATATAGAGGCTGCTGGCCATTTTCTTCCCACAAGATGGTCGGCGGTTCAAGGAGTCACATAGCACTAGTATATAGGAAAGACACTTTTCAGGTGTTGCATCAAGGAAGTCAAGTTTAAAAGACATACTTTTTTTGTTTGGCACAATGCATCTTTGCTCCGGCTCTGAGCCTTTGTCAGATGCATCGTGGTCACCTGACAAAGACTTAGGACATGACCCGAAACGTGTTTGGCCAAATAAAAGAATACATCTTTTAAGCTTGACTTCCTTCAGGCAGTGCCTGAAAAGACAGTGCTCTCTATCTAGTGTCTTTCATATATCCTCAAACTGGACAATATGAATTGAAAATATTCTGCTTCCATTCTAACCTTGGCAGAAACCATCTTCTCTGACAGGTTTCTGCTTCTGCAGTCTGTCTTCACTACTTAGTGAGGGAGGGAAGGTGTCACAGTGCAAAATTTGGAATCTGCACCTAGAATATGCAGCAGAACAGCAGATAAAACCTTGCTGATAATTAACTTATATTCCTTGGCATCAGAGAAGGCTTGTCCTTCTTGTTTGTCCCCTCTCATCTACTCCTCCCCATGTCCCATGCCAGGATGTCATGTGACCAGAGTGACATCATCACAGGTCCTCTTGCACCTAACATTAGCAAACTGTACATCATGCATATATCTGATAACATGAAATCACAGCAGCTTCCATGGATTTCTACTCCTCTCCATCCTCCATGGAATTCTCTTTCTCCCCATCCTTCATGCAGCCTGCTGTTATTTTATATAATCAGATACATACATGCGGTAGATGTTGCAGATGTAACAGGACCCTGTCATCCTGGTTACATGACTTTAAGTGCCCAATGATGTAACAGAGCTCTCCATGCAGCAGAATATCATACTATGTCAATCAGGAACAAGGAGGGAAGGCAATGCAAGTAATATTTACAAAAATGTACATCAGGTGAGATGCATATAAGTTTTCAACTGATTTTTGTAACATTGCAACCATGGAAAGGAGCCATTTAGGGATAAGGGCAATGCTTTTAAAACACTGTTTTTAATGGAGTTTCTTTTGGGTGGATTAGTTTGCATGACAGGTTCTCTTTAAAAAGGCTGAAGTCTGACAATGAAGGAAATATCAACTCTAACTCAATGTTAGTGATCTTGTGTGATGAGCCCACAATGGGCTGGCAGGTAAATCTTTAGTCTAAGATTGTTAATGTATACATGGTAAACTTGACCTTTCATGCACAGACAGTTTAGTGACTGGTGCCATATTTCTAGAAAGGCTATTACAGTTCCAACCTCTTTGTCCCCATAATTGTTCATCTAGTGTGTCCATACCAGAGGCAGCCACATCTCTGTCTTGTAAAGTAAATAAAGAAGTCTCTTAGCCGGGACAGACACATCACCCACAAAACAGATCTAACATAATGGGCCAGATTTATGAAGTGTCTGAAAGTCAGAATATTTCTAGCTGCCCATGGCAACTAATCACAGCTCCCTTTAAAAATATTCATGAGCACTGGTAAAATGAAAGCTGAGCTGTGATTGGTTGTCATGGGCAACTAGAAATATTCTGACTTTCAGACACTTGATAAATCTGCCCCAATATTCCCTCTTAGAACTCTATCAGTCACAATGCCATGTGCACTTTCCCTATAACAGGAATGTGGAACGTGGGAATCGCACATTTAGGTATTTATAAAACAATGCTACGGCCATACAAACATGTTACCCATCCAGTACAACGTCATAAATTGGCAAGGAAGTCATTATTTATTCGGATTTCATAGCAGTTCCCATAGCATTGTTTCTAGAGCCCCTCTGTGCTGAAGCTTCAAATGCTGTTACACTCCCCATCCCTTCTGTTCCCTCTTAACTTCCCCTTCCCTCTTCCTGCTGTAATCTCACAGCAGCACAGCAAGTTTCAGCACACAGTGGGAGGGGGAAGTGCCTCTACACTGTGAAATAACCTGTGAAACCAGAGCACAGAGGGGCTTTGGTAACTCCCCCAACCAAAGTCCTTATTGATCATTTGCATAATTTTAAAAGTTGATTTTAGAAAGAAGGTGATCATCGATAACAAATATAAAAAGATCACGAGAGTCATAGTGCCTGGATCTATGAGTAAGTGTTCCTGGTTTATCATGTATGATTTTGCTTTGCAAAGAATTCATTCTTATACAGAACAAGGCTTGTAGGAAAACTAAATCTATTTCTCGACATATCATAAGTAGTGAAGAGCAGAAATTCTGGTTCCAGAGAGCTGTGCTGTGCCATTTAGGGAGGGTCTTCGCTCCCATCAGGTCACCATGGAAATATTGCTACCCAATGAAAGTAAACATAGTAGCTTTCTATAGCAGGACAGCAAGCAGAGATCTAGAAAACTGTGAGGAATTGATACAAAAAGTGTATTGGAAAATTGTAAAACTTTTCTTTACACAATCTATTTTAATTATTTGCTGGAAGGGGGAAGCTCCTTTAATAATTTCATTTGGAGATCTGCCTTAAGCAGTGCAATGAAGAAAGTGGAGTATTTTACTGTATATGCATATAACATATCGCCAGTGTGTGGATTTTGAAGTGTTTCAGCTTTCTGTCTTCCTCTGCCTCTATGAATGATTCAGGAACCTCCGAGCTTTTCCTCAGCTGACTGCTGAGCTGAAGAATAGATTTGTTACACTACATTTCCTTCAGCAAAAGATATTGATGGACGTGAAGAATTCTTGAAATCTTAAGATATTCTTCTGTTGTAGAGCAATCCAGACCACTGTACACTACAGACTTTGTAACAAAGGTCTTTGTTTTCTGATAAACATGGCCAATGTGAATGTTTCCATAAAGTCTCTATATTCTCACATAATGTCGAGTATGATTTGTGACAAATCGAGAAAACTGTCAAACCTCATAATGTACATCTTAGCGTTCTCCACTTTACTGTGTAGAAAATCATGTGATTCCTTCCCTATACTTTATTTCATTCAGGTTCAATTTATAAAACCATGGGGACAGTTTCAAAGGCATTTAACCCTTAAGGGAATCAGCCTTTTTCATATTTGCATTTGTTTTTTTTTTCCTTCAAAAAGCCTTACATTTATAATTTTTCTGTGTACAAAGCCATATAAGGACTTGTTTTCTGTGTAACAAATTGTACTTCGTAGTGTCAATGAAATTGACAAAAGTTTGCATTTGGGCTATTTTCCAGTGAGCTCTGTTTTTACTACTTTTTCCTTATGCACCAAATGTCACCTTTCCTTTTTTCTGTGGGTCGGTATGATCATGGGGCTTGCAAATTTATTAAGTTCTTATAGATTATGAGCCTTCATGGGCAGGTTCCTCCTCCCACTTGTTCCATATTTATGTAGTTTTTGTATTTGCATTTGTTATAGTCTTAATGTAATGTATGTGAACTCCTTATTGTTTGTACAGCACCATGGAATTAATGCTGCTCTATAAATTAATAGTAATAATATTGTTGCAGTAGATAAAAAAACACCTTTTTGTACACAAAAATTGGTGTTTTGCCCATAATTTTTGTATTATCCAGTGTGCACACCTGAGTAAGGTGTCATTTTTTCCAGGACAAGCTGATGTTTTCAGTGATATCAATGTATGTCATGATATTTTGATAATTTTTAATAAAATTTTTTATCGGTGGTAAAATTGCTAGAAAGCAGCGACAGCGACAAGCTATTTTTCATCATGACATTCAAAACATGGCATAATCCAGCAGATTGTTGCAGATCAGGCTTCATGGTTACCATTTGACACCCTCTGATGATGTCACAGGGTGTCAATAAGCAATAAAAGATGGAAGCGCCTGTGTGCTGTTAGGTGTCATGTTAATAAGTTGTCACAAAGAGAGTCTCTAGCTTTGGACGACCAAAAAGGCTCTCAGTTAGAAGAATCGGATCGGAAGATTTCAGTTAGTCCACAGATCAATGTTGTCCCCAACATTCTCTTGTGGTTGTGCTGCTGGGAAATTAACTCCTGGTGCCACATTGTCCCCAGATAAATCTCTGGGGATACCAACAATGGGATACACTTTAATTAGATAATTAATGAATAATCATTCATGAACAAGGATCCTATATTGGTCAATGCCGGATATGGAATCAACATTCAAGTGTTTGTTAATGTGTTTGTTCAATGACTTTTGTGCCATTAGATGATATTTACATTAAAGTATGCACTGTAAGGCACTGTACTACATTTAAAAAATATGAAGCCGATGGAGCAGAATAGTCTTACATATCTTAGCAAGTGACCTCTTCCTGTCTATTGTCTCCAGAAACAAGTCTTTTAGTAACATATGTGGTTTTCTGTCTACATAATAGACAGTACAGCTGCCTCAGTTGTTTCTTGGTAGAGTCTATGCAGCTGTTTCTCTCGAGCTGTACCTGAGGCAAGGAACAGCGTAGCCCATCACTTGTGTACATTTCCTGATCCTTCTGGTCCATTTTGTCTAGGGTCTGTCGTATCTAATCATTAAATCTTACACTGTGGTTGACACCTTTCTCTTGCTGTAAATCCACTGGTCTCTGTGTGCCCCGGATGAAGGGACATATACGACAACTATGTATGCTGAAACTTTTATAATTACTTTCTTCTGGAGATCACAGGTCTTGAGGCTGACAGGCAACATTATGCCTTCAGCAATAAAATACATATATATTGGTATTTTGCCTACATACACTTTAATCCTTTTTGACTACTGATAAACTTGCCTGTAGAAAATGCCATATATAGAGAGACATCAAATAACATTAAAGAATACAATAATATATTTTCTGTATTTTTATAAGCTGTTAACATTTTTTCCACAGTTCGTACTGTCAGGCTGAGAAGACGCTCAATTTAATCTGTTTTTTAAGTTGGGGTCAGCTAAACTGCTGGCTCTCTGCTACCTTACTTAATCAGCAAGGGTTAACACTCTTACGCTTTCAGAGCTCTGCCCCTCTCACTTGGCATATACATAATACTCTTATGAAATCCCCTGTGTGTTCTATACTACTTTGCAGGTTAAAATTGTTTTTTGGTTAGCTCTATTTTTATGCGATTTACTTGCTATATGCCTGTACTTCTGTTTTTGATATTTGGGTTACGTTCTTGACTATTCTTCTGTATACACGATTCTGTACTTAGTTGTGACTGGAATTATGGACCTCTACTTTCTGTTATTTGTTTGTCCTTCTTGTTACGAGTCCACACTTTGGTGCAGGGAGGGACCGTCTTTGTGGTTTTTCCATATCATCTAGGATACACACATGCAAGCAGTCAAGCTGGAGTCTTAGGGTTCACTGTCCTGTCTGTTATCTCTGTGTCCAGTGTTCCTATTACAACTATAGTTTTCGCAAATGCAAGATAAAGATTAGACTCAATGAAGTACTCCAGAATAAGATTATTAATTTATGTCCTTACATCCTAAAATCTATCTATAAATCTATCTATCTATCTATATTTAATGTGTCTCCTATGTTGGCATAGGGTCCAGCATTCAGCCTTTTTTTCTAGAACTTTGATAAGCAGGCATTTTTTTGATACAGTGATTTTGGAGAGAACATATTATCACTGTGTTATGATGATACTGTGATTTATTTCCATACTGTGACATCAGTGGTTGCATTATCCCTGCACTGTGATATACACTTACTCACCTCTTTTAACTTCAATGTTTTGTTAAAGGGGTATTCCGGGAATGAATGTCTGATACAAAAACCCATGATGCTATGAATAAATGAATATAACAAAACGTTATATGTCATCTGTCACAAAATGGAGCTTAAATAGTTTGATTTTATGTTCCACAAAATTTTATGGCCTCTCTAAAGTATGTTGAGTTATCACCAAGATGGCCTCCACTGGGAACTACAAGTCCCATGAGCCTTTAGTTCTCAGTTACTCCTCCTCCCTCAATATGCTCTGCTCCCAGTGACGATCTAACAGGTTTTCTTGCTCTGTTTCCATAGTAATGTTGTGCAACTCCCATCACCAAAACACTGGCCATACTGGATGCACTGCAACCAACCGACTACAGCCAAAAAGTGTGATCACATGACCTGCTTAGGCAGGTGCAGGACATGTGATGTGGACATGTGACCAGCGGCCATCTTCTGTCCTGTGTCTTCTCCGAGTGGAGGAAATTAACAGACTGATTAAAGGGCCAGTAGCATTTTAATTCTTCATTAAAGTCTATGTCACCAGCATTTTCTGCTAACGGGAGCAAAATTTTAATAACAACAAATTACACATTCTCTTATATTTTAAGGACCCATTCGTATATGAATTATGCTGATTCCTTGAATACCCCATTAAAGAGAATCTGCCATCAAAATCCATCATGATAAACCAAGGACACTTTCTCATAGATCCAGGCACCGTGACTGTACTAATATTCTCATATTTTTTTTATCCATGGCCTCCGGCTTTCTCTATCAACATTTAGAATTATGCTACTAAAGGCTAAGAGCTCCTCTGTGTTGTAGCTGCACAAGCTGTTATATTCGGAAGTAGCACTTCTCTTCTCTCACTGTGCTTACTGCTGCCAAGATTAAAGAAAGTGCGAAGGGCAGTGGGAGACAGAAAGGTGCATGCTGCACAGAGTAACAACAGCTTGTGAAGCCAGAGCACAGAGGGCTTCTGTAGCATGCCCATAGCCCTTGTGGTTCATTAGTTGATTTTAGAAGGAAGAAGGTTATGGATATATAAGAGGATTTACAAAATCACTAGATGTATGAGTAAGTGTCCCTGGTTTATCATTCTTGATTTTGATGGTACATTTCATTTTGAATATTTGTATTTCTATTAAATACCAATTCTGGTACATATTTTGTGCAGTTTCTTTGTTATTTTTTGTTATTTTTGTGATAAATTTTGTTTGAACAAAGCAAAGCCCATCTTCAGTGGTCCCTCTCCTTGAGGGTTCCTCTGACGACATGTACCACATGGACTGATATGTCTTATATAATTGTCCACTGCTTAGTTCACCTAAAGGGTTAATCCCAACAAAGAGTTAGAGTTCCTAAACTACAACCATTGTGAATGTCTGAGCAAAGATAATCACACAGTTGTTCATATACTCTCTTTGTTTTGTAAGATATTAGGTTTTATTTCTCAAATATTAAAACAGTCCAGCATTTCCCCAGGGTACAACACAAAGTAAAAAAGAACATGATCTCATAGCTCATCATATTAGATGCCAGTGGTCTCTCCTTAGAAGAAAACTTATTTTTGATCTTGAGCAAAAAAAACAAACAAAGTGAAAGTAAATAAATATTGCTCTTTAACCCTTTTGTTCAACTACAATGATTAAAAGCAAAAATAACTTGACAATTGCAATTAGCTAATAAAATGTTCACATGAACAGATCCCTAATATAAGATTAGAGGAATGTATACACATCATGCATGTCTATTCTCACAGGAGTGTGTGTTTTTTCATTTTGCAACAAATTTACACTAGAGATTATATAGTTATAAAAATGTTCACCTCCCCAATACAAATCAAATCAATAACTATATATCTCTAAACCTAAGTAATATGAAAACCAAGGTCACTTTTAAACAGATGTAATATGTGTGTTTCTGCAGATATAACTCCCCGCATGTGAGTTAAAAGGGACTGGATTAGTCAACTTTGGTTCTGGTGAATTGCATGAGCTCCACTTTCATGAGGGCTTTCATGATAGGTGACTTTGTGTAACTTTCTCCCATCTCCCTACTGCATCTCTGGAGCTCAGCCACAGTGATCTTGGGGTTCTTCTTTACCACCCTCACCAAGACTCTTCTCCAATGATTGCTTCTGCAATGATGACGTTACGGGGAGCGACGATTGTCACCAAGACGCACCCCCATCTTTTTGAAGCAGCCAGCATCTAGCACTGCTCATGGGTGTTACCCGTAAGTCTTTGCTGCAATATGCAGCAAAGACTTACCGGCTATGAAGAGGACTCAGCCCGTGAGCCCTCTGCATTCACCTTACTATAACAGCGAGCATCGGGAATGGGTTAAAAAGCCATGGCCATCTTGCTCCCCATGAGGTCATCGTGGAGTGGTGACCTGTTCCATAACAACCTTGGTTAATACAAAGACCTGAGGCTGTCTGGATTTAATCCTTCTATAGGTGATGGGCAAATTGCCAACATGCTGCCATCTGTAGTATGGCAGTATATGGTAAGATCAATTGGACAACCTAGGGTTAAAGTACCATGTTTGAAAAATAGTAAAAAAAAAATTTAAATCATCGCCTTTCCCTAGAATCGATATTAAAAAACTGTAAAAATCACAGGTATCGCTGTGTCCCAAAATGTCAGATCTATTTAATAGCATTAAAAGTCTAAAATTACACTTTTTTTTGCCATTTTACAACAAATAAAAATGTCATAAAAAGTGATCAAAAGGCCACATGTACCTCAAAATGGTAGCATTGGAAATGTCATCTCAAGTCGCAAAAAAATCACACCAGGCACAGGTCTTTTTTTCTAATTGTTTGTAAATATTTGAAAACATTATAAAACCTATCCCCATGATTGTTCCGACCCCAAGAATAAAAGAGACATGTCATTTGGGGCACATAGTGAAAGCCGTAAAATCCTCGCCCACTACAAAACAAGCCCTCCCAGCTTTTTACATGGAAAAATAAGAAAGTTAGAGATTTTTGAGGGTGGGGAGTAAAAAAATGACAAAACAAAAAAGGGACTGATCATTAAGAGGTTAATTAATTAGCAAAAATATCTACATTTCTGTTTTATTTTTGGTCAAGATGGGGTGCAAAGTGAACAATACTTTAAACAATGACTTTTTTGACCTTACTAGTTTGCTGCAGTGAAACAAAGAGTAAAAAATCTAAAGGGGTTGGAATACTATCTATCTATTGTCGTTACATAATATTTTATGTAGAAAGAATCTCTCCTGTATTACTAATTTAATATTTTTAATGTTTTTGTCATGATCACCATGATATGTACTTTATTTGACTACAGTTAATAGTGTGTAGAATACAATTAATATTAATAATGCAATATAGAGTCAAATTCAGGAGTAGAATAAAAATACTAGGAGGAGTGAATAAACTTCACGTTTATTACATTATATACATAAACTGTAAATGTATGAATACTGTACAATAGTTGTAAGACAGGATTATAATTATTATTATAATGAGCTAATATAATCTGTAAGATAATCATTTTAATGTATCAATCCATTCTTCTTAAATTATATTATTATAAGAAACCTAGCTGATAGGTTTTGAGGAATCATATCTTATAAATTGCCTATATACAGATAGGCAGATAGGCAACACATAGATAGAAACCATCTTCCATATCTGAATACATTACATACTTGGATTATTGAAACAGTACAGCAATTATGAGGCTTTCCATTAATGTACTGTACAAGGTGCCTATGTTGGGCTCTACTAGGGTACAATAGTAATAAAGCAGTAAAGAGAGGACACCATTAATATGCCCAATAAATTTGATTATATCTTATTATTTCTACCAAACACTTCAGTAATTAAAGACTAAAGTAAGTCGCCTTCACTACAAACTACAATGGAAGTGCATTCCATGCTACACGAAGCCGAGTAAGGTCTTTGTCTATTTTTAGAGTGTGATTTAGACCTTTTTTGTATGGTCCTGATAAATTGCTAGTCATTCAACAAATCAAACAAAGGGAAAAATACATGGACAGGAAAAGAATGGTGCTTAAAGATTTTTTCTCCTCCTCAAGCCATTTGATGTTTGTCTGCGGCGGCTTCTTCATCTGTAAACTACTTTCTCAAAAGTTTACTAGTATGAACAAAAAGTGAAAAAAAATGACAGATATTTCTCAAAATACAAAAATTGACTGTAACAATTATATTTCATCTTATGTGTTGCTTGCGTTGTGCATTTGCTGCTGTACAGATAATGATTAAATAGGGGGATATCTCAATCAGCAATGACAACAGCCAATTATATGCCAGAGGAAAAACCATTTGTTTGAATTTGCCAGTGGGTGCTTTAAACTAATGGGCACTGTCAATCTAGATGCTAAACGGGCAGATTTGAGGCTCAATATCGACTTCTTGTTAAATTAAGGATCACTCTTATTTACCTCAGATTTGCCAAAAGGACAGCATCCAGAGATTACGTGCACGTCTTATATAGTGGTCATTTTTACACCGGGGTGTAGTCAAGCTTTGGTAGTTATATTTACTGAATGATATAAGTATTTTTACGTAGTACAGCTGCTTTATAGAATATCGGTTTCTTTGACTGAGAAAAATGTTGGAGATGGTTTTGGCTTTTCTCTGGCTTCCGGTTCTAGTCATACAGAAGATAACACCTCACCAGAGAGATCCTTCCCTTTTTTTTCATCGAAAACATGGACGATCCCGGGTTTCAGTAATTGATCATCTGATTCTATCTGACTTTTAAGCTCTTCCACTTCACTGTATTTTCCTTTCGATGATTGCGTTGCCTTATTTAAGACCTCTTTTAAACGATTCTTGAGTTCAGCATCTGGACAGAACACATATTCATAGAGAGCTCCTGCCAGAACTGCTCCTATCACTGGGCCAACCCAGTATATCTGGGGAAAGATAGAGTAGATTATTAACACTCATAGCATATGTCTTTGTGTCTCCACAATGTACTGTGCAATATGTTGGATCACATTGCATTTTATTTTTGCCTCTTTTTTAATAACTTTATAAATATCGCATTTGTCTTTCATTAAAAACTTCACTGGAAACACACTTTTCCAGCCCTTTGTCCTTGTCTGACTGATTATCATACTGCTTTATGCTTAATAGTTAATACTTACTGCTTGGAAACTGAATTTCAACTCTCTGCTTCATTATCAATCTCATGATGTCATTGCATCATGTGTAGCAGAGACGTCATTGCCAGGAATACCCTAACATAAAACCCCCTCTAAAATATGAAAATGTATTATGTAATACCATAGTTGTGGCCACTACTTTTCAGGAGAATACCTTCATTATATAGTGTACAGGCAACATTTGTAAATGGGCCTCTTGAGCACATAGAAACTTTCCACCCTGAAAAAGATGCACAGTTAAAGCTAACTTGTTACAAGATTTTCACTAATAAACCTAATTCCAGATTTCCAGAGCACTATTCTAACTATTGCCCACACTGTTTATAACTTAAAAAAATCCCCACAAAATGCACTTTGTAAGCCAACCTGGCACCCTACTAGAACAAGCAGGGAGTCGCAGGCATGTATTATTCATGTGAGCCTCTGAGGCACATTTACTAAGGGTCTGCACACTGCATTTCCGTAGGGTTTCCTGACTATTTCCAATTTGCGCCACATTTAACAGGGGTTTTTGGCGCATGCGATCAGATTTTGGCACAATCGCACCGACTTTCATGCGACACAAATCGAGGGGTGGGCCGTCGAACAATCCGACTGATTGGGACAAACCGCTGGATTTAACATTTAAATTGTGTCGCAATACCAAAACACTTACATGCACCGGGATGAAGAAGGTGAACTCCGGCGGACCTCAGCCGGGAAGCGACACATGCAGGATATCGGGTGCACGATCTTAGTGAATCACGGCAGCTGTACAGGATCGTCAGACAACACACCATGGGGATCGCGCAGGGACCAAGTAAGTAAATGTTCCCCACTGTGTGAAGCAGCCCATGTCTCTTGCATCTCTTTCATTCCACCTCACTTTGGCAGAGCAGAGGATGACGTCAAACGAAGGGAGGGGGAATAAGGGAGACACGGGCTGAGTCACACGATTACTCACATGAATAACACACACCGCTTGTGACCCACTGCTCTTTCTGGCAGGGTGCTATGTAAGCTGATTAAGTTCATTTTCTGGGGATATAAGTATGCATTTTTTATAGCTAAAATCAGTATGGGAAATAGTTAGCAAAGTGTCATTAGGTTTATTAGTTAAAGGCTGGTGACAGGTTCCCTTTAAAGTCAATAATAACATGAATAGAAGAATATATATTAAAGTAGCACATCTTACCCAATGGTTTTCCCATACATTCATAATGACAGCTGGTCCAAATGATCGAGCTGGATTCATGCTGGCTCCGGTATAATTGAGCTAATAAGATATTAGCACACATAAAATAATTCTTGGAACATCTTGTGACAAAATATTATATTAAAATATTTGTATTGTAAGAAATTAGGAACATATAATTTTTAATTTTTAATCGTATTTATGTCAGTTGTGCAAATTATAAAAATGTATGTTTTTCTAAATAAGTAGTATAAATTTGCTCATGCTGTACCTCTACAATGAAAGGTATATATATTGAAGATTGACTTTTTACAATATAGAGAAAAAACTGATTATGCAAATTAGTTTTCCTTGATGGTAAATGTAAACTTTTTCTACTACCAACTTTTTTCAAAGTATCTCCTTAAAAATCAAAGTCTATCTTCTTGCGAAATGTTAGATGTGAACCAAAGCAGAAAAAACATTTCCAGATAGAAGCACCGTTTGCCCCGTTTTAGGGTAGAGCAGGGTACTAGTTGGTGGAGATACAATTGATGTAGGTGTAGAAGGGGTATTTTAACTTACCATGATATTTATCTGCATACCCATCTCCATAATTAGCAATATATACATAATTTTATGTATTGATGAAAAACCCTTATTTTTACAAACAGGAATTAAGAGCAAGTCTCCATAGGGAAGGTGTGTCTTTTAGACATGTTACATGGAGACAAGCCACTTCCATATTGTCTATAAGTCATTTAAAAATCATAGAAGTTACCTTCCTTTGACTTTCTTCCTTTTTGTAGAATGGGAATGTGATAACAAGAAGAGGTTTAGTCTGACAGGCTTCAGCTGTCCATATAACACATATTCAGTCATTAATCTGAGTGGATATTGTTTGAGGCAGCAACTTAAAGTGAATCTTTATTATGTGGTTGACCATGGATTTATTGGAATCCCTAGAGTGAAACTGTCTCTTTGCAGTTGCTCTCTGCTCTGGCTAATAGCGATGGATATCCTCTATTTTACATACACCATTGGAGGTTAGTCATAAATAATCCTTATATGTTGAAAACATATATCAAAACATTCATGAAAATAAACGGTTACTCATAATAAATAATACTTACAGCAAATAAATGTCCTATGGCCACAGAAAATCCAATGGCTACTGCCACAGAGCCAGTAATGTCATTGCGCTTTGAGTCACAACTTGCACAAATTGTAAACAGTAGTTGGAAGGTTATTACCAGTTCCAGAAGGAGTCCATGACCGGGGGAAAGTAGTGTATTCACCTATGGTTATATTTGACAAGCATTAGCTGAAATATTTTTAGGATTCTTTCTATGTGCGTACACTGACAAGCAAAAGGGTAACAATGTTGTGAACTCTTGATTTTCAGGCTCCGTATCTCACCATCCATTACAGCTTTGAACGTGAGATCACCATCATTTTACATCAATCATCTCTCATGCATGAGTTGACTTAGCATTTGCTAAGTTATATAGATTCTGCATTTAACTGTTACTGTTAACTGTTTGCATTGTTACAGTTTTGGATGGTGAAATATGGAGTCTGGTGTATCATGAAGCTGCTAGGACAAAAGACAAAACAAGTACTTGGACTCCAAATTGTAATGTATTGTTTGCAGTACTTAAGTATTTGAGGTGATCTGGGGGCCACTGTACATTTTGCACCCTCATCAAATGATGCCCCTGTTTACAGCTATGGGGTACTGTATTGACAATGCTTCTTAATGATGAGAGCAGTACACTATTCTGCAAAGACTTCAAGCTGACAGGTAAAATACAGTAGAGAACACATTAATATGTACCTTGGTAAGACCCAAATTGCCAGTAACTTCTGAAGGAGTAACAATGTAGAGAATTCCTGCTCCTGCAATGGCCCCCAGGCACTGTGCAACAATATAAAAAGCCGACTTGGCAATGCTGATCTTCCTCATGCACACCATTGCAATAGTGACTGCTGGATTAATATGGCCTCCACTAATATGCCCAAAACATTGCACCAAGGTGGCGATGCTAAGTCCAAAGCACAGGGCAATAAGGACCAAGTCTGCTGGTTGCCGATTCTCTTTTGGACTCCAGTTGAGAGTTGAACCAAGACTCAGAAGGACAAAAATGAGCATAGCCAGAAACTCCCCAACCACTGCCTTCCAGAAGGGTTGGGTCCAGACTCCTTTACAAGCCACCATGATTGATTCACACTTGCTCAGAGGACCACACCTGCTGTAATACAGAGAATGAAATCCATAAGTTACTCCCTTAGTCTATAAAGTAAAACTTGACACTTGTAAGACACGTAACTTATAATGTAGACCTTTGCTGCAGATTTATTTTATGATGCACAAGTTTCTTTGTAAAGTTGTATAACGTATACTGTATACATAAACTAATTTATTCTTAGCAAAATGCTCTTGGCAGTTCTTCCAGGCATATGCAGCTTGGGGCACCATGGAAGATTTCTTACATTAAAACATGAGTTTCGTATAAATCGTCTGATGCCTTTCCAAGCTGTGGTTAAATATAGATGAACTTGTGCTTCTTATTTTGGGCAAATATCAACTCTTTGTTTGTAGAGGAAGCGCTTTACAAAACTCAATATTGGAGAGAGAGTGAATCAACATGAAATTAATCCAGCCTGATTGGAATAGGACTAGGTCGACCAGAAATCAACCTGAAATACTTTACTACCCATACAGTTTATACAGATATAACCATAAGATGAAAGTGGGAAAGATCAGGCTATATGTATGTTACTGTCAATCAAATTTAATATTCACTTACCAAGTGGGTGTTTTATCCCCCAAAATGTAACAGAAAGAAAAGTTCCCAGTTAATGGACAGAAAGCCTACGATCACCTTGATCAGAACAGAAAGGTAAGTCACTTGGGATGGCTACAATCCCATGGGAGAACACCCAGGATCCGCCCATTCTTGGGGGTGTTACTAATGGCACATGATCTGCTGGATCAATTGCTGATAATAACTTATCTACACAAAGAAATCCTGAATTTGATAGGAGATACGTGAACACTCTTAGATAAGAAGGTGTGGGGGAATGCAATCTGTGGGTTCTGGAATTTTACAAACCTTACATGTAACAGGTTCTATTTGGCTTTACCTATATCAGGGTTTTCCTTTCAGGATTCACTAAGCGTAGAACAGGAGCACCCAAGACAAGATCAGTCGCCTTAACAGGGCAAATGGATTTTGACCCGTTTGACGATGTTTTACATAGTCAATTGTGACACAGTATGGGAATTATACAATGTTTTTCCCGCCTTGGAATACCATTATGGGATCCCATAGTATATATGTCAGGGTAAACCCTCATGCAAAACATAGAATTTGTCCATCCATTGAATCACCAGATAGCACACAGACAAATTTATCTCTATGGGCTCATACAAATGGCAATGATTTCCCATGTATGAGGTGACTGCTTGAACTGCAAAACTCGGAGCAGATCCTATCCTGCTCGTGCTTGTGGCTCAGGCAGCCTTGTCTACATGTGAATCAGTGGAGCTCACACGCCAATAACACGCGGGCTATGAACAACGGACAGGGAACCCATGACGGTTGGAGATCATTGGCTTTCATGAAATGTTACATTGCAGCATGGCTTCTTTCATATGCTTCATAATAAAGTACAGGATAGTAAATGATCGTCATGTTTGCAGCTAAATGTTTTATGTATTTTGTAAGCTGTTCACATGACTGGGTTGATGTCACGTTTTTGACTGTAAAAAATGGTATCTAAACACGTGCTACAGCATATTCATTAATGTCTATGGATGTGACGGATGCCCAAACAGTATACATCTGTGCGTCTGAATCTTTGTTTTTCCAGAAAAACTGCTGCATTTTTCATGTCCTTTTTAAAAACGTATACTTTTTTTTAACATTGGTGTCTATGGATGACATCAATCTGTCAATTTGTCACATCCATTTTTATGCCCAAAAAAAACCTAAAATTCTCCATCTTTGTAAGAACACATGGGATTGGCTTCAGAAGGTGCAGGAAGAAGAAATGGGAAATAAAGTATGCATTTTTAAATAGCAAATGGATGTGAAGTATGCATTAAATGAACGTAGACGGGTGACAAAAAATGCATCAGTTTTTGTCAAATTTTATGAATACAAGTTGCAACCTATGTCAGGCGGGTGCAAAAAAACAGCCTTAGTCTCCATCTTTTGTCTAGGATTTAGTAGATTTTCCTTTTTTAGGGTCTTTTACTACAATACAGCAACTCTATTGCAGTTTTGTCCTGAGGCTTCCTATAAAATCTTCTCCATAAATGCAAATAGGTTATTTTTGTTTGTGCTTACTGTAGGTTTCTATTGGCCCTTTTTAGATAGATCGGACAGTTCAATAAATCTGCCTTGTCTGAATAAACCATTAAAGAAAACATAGTAACACAGCAGAATAATGATGAAGACACAAACAACCATCAATTACAGAAAAGCACAAAGAACTAATATACAATTTAAGTGCAGAAGTGAAAGATGCTGATTTCTATGTACTATATTTCAATTTAGAAAAGACAGTAACAAAATATATATCTAGATTCAATTTAATTCAAATAAAGTTCATGCTACATATTCATCAATAGAGGGCGCTTTTGTCTAACAAACTAGCTGCCTGTTAAATGCTGTGTGATTTCCATTCCGGTTCACATGAGGTGTTAAAAAGACGAGAAATGTTATATGTAAGGATCTATAATTGACTTGATGTTTAGCATCTGTTCTTTTCATAATATGTCTGTGTATTTATGAGCGGATCTGTTTATGGGATCAGCTATGATTTTTTAGATGGCTTTTTAATTTTGTTTTTAATATTCAGGGTTTACTGGGACATTTTATATTTAACACATATAGTATATTTAAGTACCAGTTAATGTTATTCTTTTTGTACAGACATAGATCAATGAGGGCTATAACCCCATTAGTACCAGCCCTTCGAGCATGTCACCTTAAAAAATAACTTATATTTCTGTTAATTTCAAGCTCTATCTAGACTGAATACAATCCCTTATGCCAGTGATGGCAAACCTTTTAAAGTCAGAGTGCCTTAACTATAACCAAAGTCCACTTATTTACCGTGAAGTGCCAACATTGCATTTTAAGTAGTAACTTATTGCTATCTGTTCTTCAACATCTTTCAATCGTATCGGCCGCCTGAGGCCACCAATACAGTTAAAAGAAGGAGGGCACATTCAGACTCTCATTGTAGTTTCTCTCCGGGGTCTCTCTGTACAGCAAGAATGGTGGATCCAGCAGGATGACCTACAAAGATAATGCAGTTCTGTCAACACCTTCTCACTTTTCCCGCAGTTCCAAACAGACAATGAAGTGTTGCTTTAAAATAGCGCTGAGAGCAGCATCTTTTAAGTTGCCTGGGACTGCAGGAAGATTCGGTGGATTTGATCCTGTTTGGTGAACTCTGTCCTGGGTCGATGACCTGAGTGACCACAGAAAAGGATCCAAATGCCACCTCTGGCACCCGTGCCATAGGTTCGCCACCACTGCCCTATGCAGTCATGCTGTAGTACTGTACTAATAATCTGATGGTCTTATTCATTGAACTGCTCATTTCACAATTCCCTATGTAATGACATGTTGATTTACAGCAACTTCTTCAGGCTCTGTACCAGTAACGGATTATACTATAGGTGGTTCAGGCGGTAGCCCAGAGCCCAAGTCTTCTTGGTGGCCCATGGCCACCCAAACCATCCATAAAATTTTATACTAAGAAGGACCTTCACATATTAAATTCTTGTACAAATGTTTCTGCTGTCAATACTCATGTAAAACTGTGGTAGGGGCGCATCCTTTGTTCCCCAAGAAGCTTGATTCTAGTACCATATGTAGAAAGTGAATTCAAGACTTGTAGGGTTTATAATATTCATGCAGGCCGGGATCCACAGCAGTCTTAATCCGACCCTGATAGGTAGTGTCATCTGTGCTTCTGACAGGTTGATTTAAAACACATGCTCCATTCATGTCCACCTGACATGTTTTTCTCACTGTGCCCACATAATATTTCCAGCTACAGTACCCAGATAATACAGCCAGCCAGAGTGCCCACATAATACAGCCAGCCACCGTGCCCACATAATACATCCAGTCACAGTGCCCACTTAATATTTCCAGTTACAGTACCCACCCAATACAGCCAGCCACAGTGTCCACGCAATACATCTAACACCCAAATAATATAGCAAGCTTCAGTACCCACATAATACAACCAGCCACAGTGCTCAAATAATCCGTTCAGCCACAGTGTCCATATAATCCATCCAGCCAGAGTGCTTACATTATGCAGCTAGCCAGAGTGCTCACATAATACATACAGCCAGAATACTCACATAATATATTCAGCCACAGTGGCCACATAATACGGTCAGCCACAGTGGCCACATAATACGGTCAACCATAGTGGGCATATAATACGATCAGCCACAGTGGGCACATAATACTGTCAGCCACAGTGCCCACATAATACATCTAGCCAGAGTGCTCATAGAAGGCAAACAGCCACAGTGGCCACATAATACATTCAGCCACAGTGCTCACATAATACATACAGCCACAGTGCCCACATAATATGGTCAGCCACAGTGCCCACATAATGGATCCAGCCACGGAGCCCACATAACATAACCATCCAGTGTCCACCACATGCTTTGTCCACATAACACATACAGAAACATTGCAACAATATCTGTGCCTGTCGTCAGCTACAGAATCCTATAAAGAACCAGTACAGTTACATCTACAATTTTTCATTTAGCTGCTATATAAAACCATCCACAGATCCACTGATATTTAGACCCAAAATACCTATAGAATATCTATAGAGAGCCCCATGCTGTGCTAACCACAAGCCCCTTTTTATGCTACACATAAAGCCACATATAATGACAGTTAGAGGGCCATCCATAGAGAAAATGAGAGAGGGTCAACCATTTAGGACATAAGCCCCATAAGAAGGATTTGGTGCTTGCCTTTCTACCTAGAATAGAGGTGCTCTCAGAGCCCACTTCCTCTTAATTCTGTTTTCTTTTCTTCTGAGCAAATCCCCCTTTCACTTACATGTTTCTGCTAAACTTTGGACATTAGTGACACATGAGGACTATCAACATTGCCCAACATTGAGCAGAACCACAAAGGATCTTCTGAACTATAACATTTCTAAAGAATAAGAAAAAACAAGGTTCACAGTACAGCGATAAATTCAATGTTGTCCTATTAACCCCTTGTGCCATCAAAATGTTTAGTAACAGGTTAAAAAATCTGTGCACTCTGCAAAACAGCTTTCTATAGCTCCTCACCGATTGCTTGTCACTCTCACAGATATACATATTAAGATGCATCTAGTGGTGCAAAACAGATAGTTGCTGCTGGAGTGTACTGGGGAAATACTTAACTTATTTTCCTCTAAGTGCTAGAACTGCAGGCAATCCCATGCTTTACCCCTCTCTGCTCTAGTATAACGCTGTGTCTATGAATCATACTTTTATCATTAGGACTGTTTTTCTGTTATATAATGACAGATAAGACACCTGAATCATTACAACAGAAATGGAAGTCGGAGTTGGTTGTAAAATCATCTATACTAAAGGATAGTCTGGTCTAGTTAACCCTTTTCTATATGCCCTGTTAGGATCATATGTCTCTGTTTACCACTTCCAAATTGCTTGGTAAAATGAAGGAGCTGTAATGAAAAGCATCTCAAACTTTGGAGGACCTGTCCCATCCTGTATTACTGAGTCAAATGAGAGATTTTCTATGGGAAATGTGTAATACCTCATTTCTCGTGCGGTGGTGCTGCAGAAAATCAAACACTTGCTACCGAGGACACTTTATGATCAGCTTGTTTCCAGGGAACCCTTCTAAATAATCAACCCCTTCCAAGTATCTACATGTATAATCTGTGTACACAGACTAAAATAGCTTTCCTGTATGTAAATTTAAATATAATTTGATTGATTCAGTGTTACGGTTTGTATGATATCATATACAACTGATGTCTAATACATGTCTGCAATTTGGACATAACTTTGTAGAGCTGTGCTTAGCGACAGAGTTATACAATATAGCGAGCGCTAGAGATATGATACTTGTATTACAGGAGTACACCTTGTATTTTTTAATTTTTAGACTTTGCATATTGGTAATTAGATTAATTATTTATATGGAAGTGATTTATCCATTAGATGTATCCATCTATCTATCTATAGCTTGAAAAAGGTGGGTGCCATTAATGTAGAAATTACTGTAGAAAACATTGAAGCTAAATTTTACTTCTCTGTGTAAGAAAGTTTTCTGGGGCTGTAAAGTTGTAAAAAGTTGTAAAAAGCTGAATTTTGAGTAAGACTCATCAACTAAGCCTGTGAGTCCTGCATGACTCGTCCCCTAAATGATTCCTTTCATAACCCTTTTTTTAAAACTGGAATTAGCTTCAATAATCTATGGAACATCAGTCTCTTGTTTTCCCAGACATATTCACTAAAATCTGTGAATACAGGCTCCTATATGCAATCAGGAAAACAGTAATACATGCAGAGACCACACAGGGCAGAAAAATACACCCTAAGGCTACATTCACACTGCCATTGCCCGCCGTACCGTAGCACGGCAGGCATGCGGCAGTGCCGGGGAGAGGAGGAGGGGAAGAGTGACGCTCACCCTGCCCCTCTCCTTAGGAATATATGGTGCGCAGTGCCGTATTCCAGGGAAGGATAAGACATGTCCTATCTGTCTACAGGGTACGGAGTGGTACGGTGCTGCACCTGTGCAGCAGCGTACCGCTCCCTTTGGGTGCCGTGCGCCCATTGCCGTCTATGGGGGACGTATATTGGCCGTATATACGTCGGCAGTATATACGTCCCCATAGGTTTGTGTAAATGTTTCCTAAGGCCTCATTCAGACGGCCGTTATGGGGACACATATTGCTCATGCTGCCAGATATAAGTCTCCATGGTGCCCGGGTGCGGTAAGTTAGAACAACGTGTTCTCACCGTATCGTGCCGTGGCAAAAAAGATAGAGCAGGCTCTATCTTGGGCAATAAGATTGTTTTCTATGGAGAGGGGAAGGGTTAGCAGCGCTGCCGTATGCCGGGCATGTAGTCTTAGTCTTAGTGATTGACACTAGGACTGCCCACTTGACAATGCATGAACCTTTGGTGCCGAAAATAACTTCTCAAAATAGGTCCTCTTTGAATAGCTTTTTACATAAAAATGTATAGAAAATCATAGACAGTGATGAACATTTGAGAAAAAACCCTCCACTTATATCCTTTACAATCTACAGGTAGAGTAGAATAAAAAACATGACATAGACCCCAAATATATATTAATCCAATAAAATAACCTGCTTATGCTGATAGTAAATGTAAAGTTAGATGGATAGGATATTCTGTTAGTTACAAGATATTGGTAATTGGTAATTTACTGTACTTTAGCCCCAGGCTACAATAATCAGCTATAACAGTTATCACAGGTGTCTGCAGTTAAGCTTTATTGTTAACCCTGGTTCTTATGACAACCCAACATTTTTAAAATTGTCACAGAGACCAAAAAACACTTCTCTGGAGCTACAATTATAAAATATACAGTTCCGACTTACATACAAATTCAACTTAAGAACAAACCTACAGAACTGCCTTTACTGTACATGCAACATTGAAAAACTACAGAAACATAATAGCTGCATTGTTTAATGTTAATTGCCATTTCTAGCCATTTACTGCAAAAATATTTAAGACCATAGACCCAGCACTGAAAACCATAAAAATAGAGCAGCCATTGGTTCAATGTCCCCATTCAGTCAGACATGTAGATGATGGAGAGTTATCTGCAGCTTTGAAGAGAAATTATGCATTGTGTGTACAGTAGTTTAGAGCACTCACCCTCGAACTCTTGAATCAGATCTGTCACTCATTCCTCCTTAGGATAGAATAAAATGTTCTAATAGCCCGCACTAGAAGAACACCAGGAGTCAGATTACAGCAAGCTGTCTGATTGGGTTCTGAAGACTAGGGGTGGAAATGGCCAGTGCTACTTGCTCCAGGTATGACGTTGTAGCTATATTCATTTCAAATAGTATCTGTATGGGACAGCACAAGCCATTTATACAGCTATGTAGGAAATTCTGCATGAATAATAGCAAATTAAAAGTAAATAACTCTTAATCACATAATATGGAATCAATATTTTGTGGTATCTGGATTAGTTCATCCTCCCAGAAGTGCAGAACATGAAGTGCATCAATGACAACACTACAATATTTTAGGTGGTTTTAGATGTATAATTTGCTCTGTTACCTGTTTAAGATCTCCACATTCTTTATATCAGACCACTCTTCTTGTTTTACATCTAGCAGTAATGTATGTTGACATTCTGAAGAGTGTGGCTCTGTTCTCTGTGTTTCTTTACTTTGAAAAATGATACGCAGGCAGACACTGCCAATGCTGCAGTACCAATTTTTAGGAGGTTCTAGCAATCATGAATCCCCATTTGGGCTTTATGGGTGGTTGCATGGGTCCCAAAGCTCCTGCGGGCCTCTGGCCACCCACACATCACATACACATACAGTCAGCTGTATGTAAACTGTGTAAAGAGTGATACAATGTGACCTCTCCCCTTCTCCACTATACACACAGAACTACCTGCAGTCGGTCCAATAGTAGGAGGAGGGGAACTCGTAACACAGCAATTTTGTTTATGCACAAGTTGATGACAGGTTATAGATGAGTGTAAATATATACAGACTCAGACTCTGTTTGAATCTGTCCCACACTATAGATGAGTATGAGTGGCTACAATATGAAGGGGTCATGAGAGGGGCAACAGTATGAGGTAAAGATGTGAGGGGCCACAATATGAGGGAGAGATGAGAGGGGTCACAATATGAGGGGGTGATGAATGGTGCCACAAGATGAGGGGGAGATGAGAGGCCACAATATGAGGGGGAGATGAGAGGTGCCAGTAGATGAGGGGTAGATGAGAGAGGCCCCAAGATGAGATGAGGGGGATATGAGAAGGGCCACAATATAAGGAGAGATATGAGAGGGGGAGACCATTTAAGGGACTACAATAGGAGCTGGCAGAGATTGCTTTTAATAAGAGGTCCTATCTAATACTGGACCTTAAGTCCATGATCTCAAGATTGATGTCACGGGTGCCTCTGTGACCCCCCTCCCGGGTCGCAGGGGCACCCGCGCCGCGGTCCATGGCTGCCCCGGTCCCCCGGCATCTTACTTACCACGTCCCGTTCCCACGCCGACTCCGGCAGCACGGCGCGCGCATTTTAAAGGGCCAGTGCGCCACTAATTGGCGCTGGCCATTTTCACCAAATCTACTTAAGCCTGCCTCTTCCTGTATCTCTTGCCGGATCTTTGTGCCTCACAGCCTGAGAGAAAGCTTTACTGCGATTTGCCTGCGTTCCTGTGTATCCTGTGTTCCTGTGTCTCCTGTGTCCCTCCGTGTTCCTGTGTTACCTGAGCTCCTCTGTGTTTCAGTGTTCCTGTGTTCCTCCGTGCTGCTGTTCTGTGTTCCCGAACCCCTCTGCTTGGACCTCCTGTTGCTGACCCCGGATTGAACCCTGACGTTGCATCTCTGCCGCCTGCCCTGACTCTGTGCCTGGACTTTGACCACGAGATTGACTGCCGTTCTTGTACCTCAACCTTAGCCGCCACTGCAGACAAGTCACGCCTGAGGAACGACCTGGTGGTACCACGCCGCAGCTTGTCTAACCCACTTTGCGGCGGGCTCTGGTGAAAACCGGGTACCACTTAGACTCCGGTCCCAGGTAGTGACTTGAGTCATCGTCTGCAGTGGTCCAGTGGATCCACTACCCGCAAACCTGACAATTGAATTGTGTTTAAAAATGTGTTTCACGTGCATCTGGAGTTTCTCTTCCCTTAATGCAGATGTATTCAGATCTAAATTCCTGCAAAAACAATGTCAAACATGTTACTACTTACTGAACAAAAGCATTTAGGTCTAAACCCATCTATGTTCGGGGAGGAGATACACCAGATACACTTGAAATACATTTTAAAAGGCAATACAGTCACATCTTATGAACATGGCCATATGCTGTGTACACCTGTGTTTGCACCTCAGAGTATTTTTTATCATTAGTTAGACTGATGTGATTTGTGATGCATTTTAGTTTTAGCAATACATTGCCTTGCTGCTTGACTTTAGTCATGAATCTTGTCCCAGACCTGCTGATTTCCTGAATTGATCATGCCTCTGATCACGAATATTTGCTGCCTATCTTGACCCATGGCCTGATACTTGACCTTGCTAACCTAAATAGCAGCATCTGAGGGATACCGCTGCCATCACCTCCTAACTTTGACAGAGGAATTCCCAAATCAGTGCCTAATGAATCTTGACTCACTGTATATGGTCCTCTGGTTTCCATAGAGCAAGCCAAGGTTGCTATCATCATTTCACTGTTTTTGGTAACACTTTGTCCTGGACTAAACTACTTCAGGAAGAGTCTAGTCAGGAAAAAATACAATCCAGTTATATACTTTTGCCTAAGAGTTGTCCTAGAAACGTTGGGGGTATTTCATGTGTTGCAGCCTCAGCATTTTCCCTTGAACAAGTTGCCAACTTTGGTACTATATGTTAATACCTTGACCTGGATAAATTAGATAGTTGGTATCCTGCCAGACCCTTGGAACATAGTACATACCCCTGTTGCCCCATATTAGCCTTGTCCCTAATAAGAGGTCATCATTGAATAGATGTGGTAAATTTTAGTAAGGTCAAATCAGAAGTACTTGACTGTGGCCTCCTGACCACTGTATGACGCTCTTCCTAGAGGAATCGTGTCCAGGAATGCATACATATAACATCTAACTATCTAACATTCTAACTATTCTCAATGAAAAAGCACAGCGTGCCGCTCCTGGTATGAGCACACTGGGTTAAAAGGCAGACATAGCTTTCGAAGTTTGAAAATTAATATGCAGTTTAGGATTTCTCAGGGAATTGTTCATCATCCTGAAGGGAGTGAATGCTTCCAAATGAGACAAGAAACTTAATGTTCCTTGACATTGCCTTATGCTACCTATATGGCCATTTATTTAAGAAATAAACCAATTCCGCATAAGCACAAATACCACCAAATTCCAGAAACATGAAACCATTCAACTGAAGTTTTATAAATCAACAATTGCTGTATTTTGAAATGACATCTATACATTTCTGTGGCCCACTATGTCATCAGGTATTGGATGGATTTAGATATGGACATAGAATGGACATTTTTGTGTCCATTGTCAACCAATAATAGATCCAGGGCTTCAGTGTCTATGATACTATTGGCATAGGTCAATGGCTGTCTATCATGTATATTATCATTAAGTGTCACCTGATTTTAGTTAAAGTCATTCGCTGTACTATTATCTATATAGTTGATACCAGATGACATTAAAGAGGTTTTCCACTTCTCTGCACATAAAATCATGAATAGGTTTAAATGGGAACACTCATGAAATGTTAAGCCAGAAAAAATATTAAAGTGTAACCGTCATTTCCAAAAACTTTTGACATGTTGCAGGTCAGGTAATTTTAAGCCCTTTTACAATTGGATTAGTTACCCGATTCTTGCTCCTTCCTCTTATATTCTGCAGACTTCCCCTAGATGTCAGTAACTGCTCAGATAGCTGTTACTATGGACATTCCGTCTTCATAAAGAAGCTGAGACTACAGAGCAGGAGACACGCCCCCATCCCCCTGCTCACAGCTGATCACCTCATGTCTCACTGCTCCAGCAGTCATGTGCAGGGAGAAGCCATCACTAATGTAATAACCAAGCACCTAAACACTCATCTCTCCTAAGCTTTCCCTACGCTTGTATGTAAACAAATAATCCACACAGACAACTGCAGCCCCCCTCCCCCCATCACCTCACACAAGGAAGTGGCAGGAGACACTCTCCAAGTCTACAAGCTGTGCCCTCATGTGCTGTGCCCTTATGTGCTGTGCTGAAGTGTTACTTAGATAGATAAATATGAGAAAGATAGATAGATAGATAGATATATAGAGACACATACATACATAGATATATATGATATAGATAGGATATACATAGATAGATAGGAGATAGAAAGATATGAGATAGATAGATACATACATACATATGAGAGATAGATATGAGATAAATAGATATGGGATAGATAGATAGCTATGAGATAGATAGATATGGGATAGATAGATAGGAGATAGATAAATGAATACGAGATGGATAGATAGATAGTTCTGGTCTCATTGGTCAGCAGCGCGGCTTGTGATGAGGTGACAGGAGGCAGGTCCCGCCCCTCCATCTTGCTTATTGTAGGTTTTTTGAGAGCTGGAAACCCTGTTTGCTATGGGCCAAAAAAGGTACTAAATGAGGACCGAGAGGCAAAATACTTTGAGGAATAATAGACTGACATGTGTTTATTCTTCACATAGAGAATGTCTGCTGACAGACATTTTATATTCACACCTCATATCTGCACAGAGCATGCTTAAAAATCTTTTTCTAAAGTCTATTTCTATTTCAACATTAAAGATGCATGCGGAGGGATCACTGCTCACCCTTCTCCATACAAAGTATGTGTCTTCTTATATGTGTTATCCTTGGCCTTGGCCTTCCTTTTAAAGTAAATGTGGAAAATTATGGTAATGAGCCAGAAGGGTTCGGGGGGGGGGGTTAACATAGCACCTTCGTGATGTAGCTTTAAAGCTGTTACACTGTCTTTCTCCCCCTGCTCCCTCAGTACTCCCTCAGTCTGATGTAATCTCACTGCAGCTGGGGAAGTTTTAGCACATACTGTGAGGGGGAATCGCTTCTTGCACAGTGTAAACTACAACTCGGAGGGGCTCTGGTACCTAGTAGTCCTGTGGTCAAACAACACTGCTTCATTTAAATGATGGTGCATGCACACCACCATACTGGAAAAGATTGTCTTCCCTCCATGATGTTATCGGGGAAGTCGACCTGTTGCTGTTAGATTCGTGAGGCTGTCATAGTAGCATATGTAGAAGACACTGCCTGTGGCGGTGTAAAATACAGATGTGGGATGTTGGTAATATTCTTCTATACAGTATTTTCAAACACGCTAGGGGACCTAAAATTTTTTTAAAAAGAATGGTAACATTTAAAATCATCCCCTTTTCGCTATAAAGGAAAATAAAACTAACAAATATAAACATAATGCAGCTCATTTACTAAGGGTCCGCTGACCGCTCTTTTGTCGGATATTCCCCCGTTTTCCGTTTTGCCCTGCATGTAGCAGGGAATTGTGTCGCATGTGATGGTATTTTAATCTCAATAAAGAGGAACAACACAAATTAGTAGAAAACTAGGCACATGAAAAACTAACTGAACAATGATACAAAATGGCCATGTACTATGCCAAAATACACAATCTTTATTGAAAATTAACATCACATAAATATTATACACCAAACCAGGAGTCATTAAAAACATTTAAAAAGGATGCAAAATCCTCTGTACAAAACCCAAGGGAGGGTAGGACCCATGATAAGGCCCACCAAAAACAACACCTCCCTACCCAGCCCCAAACCCTAAGCCTGTCAAATACCAGAGATGTTACAAAGCAAAAGGGTAACCAAAGAATATATATCTATAAGGTAATAGCGTGAATATATAAGGCAAAAGTAGATGTAATTACCAGGCAGGCCAGACAAGAGGGTGAGGGGCTGGGGGAGCCCCACGTGTATCGCCACTCACGGTGGCTTCCTCAGGGGTAACCTCCATCAGCAGGTGGTGGCCTACTTGGACAGCACTCTACCACCCCCGGTAAAGGATCCCCTGGACTACTGGGCAGCCAAACTTGATGTGTGGCCGCAACTTGCGGAATTTGCAGAAGAGAAGCTGTCCTGCCTGGCCAGTAGTGTGGCATCAGAGCAGGTGTTCAGTGCGACGGGGACCCCAAGGAGAACCTGCTTGTCCACGCGTCATGTGGAGAGACTGACCTTTGTCAAGATGAATCAGGCGTGGATCGACCAGGATTTCAATACACCAATATCTTATGCATCAGATTAGATCAGCCATGACGCCTCCCCCAAACGTTGAGAAATGAGTCTAGATTCTAACTACCTGCCTCAGCCACTATTCTGATGCTGCCTCCCGCCGGATGCCACACACCTGCTGCCAGTTGCTGCATCTGCCTCCCACCATCTTTACCAGGGACTGGAATTGTCACCCTCCTTTCTGACCTCCTGCTGCTGGCACCTCCACGCTCTATCATTGTGGCACTCTGTGGCCTACCATGTTGCTGCCACCTCCAGAATTTGTCATTGTGCCACTCTCTGACCTCCTGCTGCTGCTGCCCCTGCCGCCTCCATGCTCTAACATTGTGCCACTCTGTGGCCTACCATGTTGCTGCCAGCTCCAGAATTTATCATTGTGCCACTCTGACCTCATGCTGCTGCTGCTGCCACTACCACACCTCCATGCTTCTAATATTGTGCCACACTGTGGCCTACCATGTTGCTGCCACCTCCAGAATTTGTCATTGTGCCACTCTCTGACCTCCTGCTGCTGCCTCTGCCGCCCCACGCTCTAACATTGTGCCACTCTGTGACCTACCATGTTGCTGCCAGCTCCAGAATTTATCATTGTGCCACTCTGACCTCATGCTGCTGCTGCTGCCACTACCCACTCCATGCTCTAATATTGTGCCACACTGTGGCCTACCATGTTGCTGCCACCTCTGCTGTCGCTCCGGTCCGGGCGCCATGTAAACAAACATGGCCGCCAGAGCAGCGCAGGACTCAGCTTCCGGCCGGACCCGACAACCTTCTGGCCCTCATACACAATGCAGTGAATAGGGTCGGGTAGGCATGGCCGGCCACGACTATCCAGAAGCTGAGGGGCACCGGAAGGTAAGTAGATCTTTATTTTTTTAAGCATCCCCTTCCGGCCACCTTTAGTTTTATTTTCATTACTCTCGGACAACCCCTTTAAATGTATAAATATTGCACAAATCTACAATGTGAGAAGGTCCATGGATACAATTATTAATGACACAGTCAATACAATAAGACACATAGACAAAATATAGGAGGCATATGGATCCAATCTGATCCTCTTCCAGTTGTCCAATTGCTTTTCCTCCTCCAATCCTCTCTTAGTTCCTCCTCCTTGACTCATCTTCTGCTCTTCCAGAAATTACCCTTGATTCATCTCTGCTGTCACTGCACGTTCTGCGGTGAGTGGGGCTTTTTTTCCCCTGTGAATTACTGCTCCCCTCCCTCCTCCATTTAGTTTCTATGTAATATGACATCTCCATGATCCCCTTCATTGCTGCTTGTAAAATGGATTTTGCTAAAATCTCAGAGTGAAGAGCAGAATCGAGGAGTATAAGCCAAAGTAAGTGGAGAAAGAAGCCATTTTCTCTGATAAGATACATTACACGTTTTTGTAATTACTTGTTCCATTTATATATAAAGTTTTATGATGTTTAGGAGGAAAATAAATGTCTGTATCACCATATACTGAGACAGATGTATTTTTTAACATCTCTATGTAAGGGGCAATATTAGGGGTCATGTTTGAAGCAAATGGTGCTACTGCATGTTGTTTTTCTCAGCTGTGTTGTATTTGGATTTTTTTTACAGCTTTCCAGTACACTCTGCATACATGTGGAAAGTACAATTTGGCCCACAAATAACAGACCCAATGTAAAGGGAAAATTAAAAAGTGCATGGAAAGTGAAAACCTAAAGGTAAAAGAACGAGGCAATAAGGGGTTAAACCTCTGAGCAGACTGAGACCTTACAGAATTTACAGTAAAGTATTTGTCCCTCCACATCAGCTCTGTGACTGTGGGAATCTTCTTATATTTGTTATCCATGACCTCCTTCCTTCTAACATCAACTTTTATAATTATGCTGTTGAGACTTAGCACTTGTGCAGTAAGCACAAGTGGTGAGGGGGGTGAGACAGTGGAATAATCTGTCAAAGCCAGATAACAGAGAGGCTAGGGTAGCACCTCAGGCTCGCTAGCACAATGTGAACGTGTTACCAGAGCCTGCCTGTGCTGCAGCTTCACAGGCTGTTACACTGTGCAGGAGCACTTTCCCCCTCTCACAGTGTTTTGAATCAGCAGGCAGAGGGAGGGGGAAATGCCAAAGGAGCAGGGGTGAGGATGAAATATGCGTCTACACAGTCTGAGGCCCCTTCCACACTTGCGATGCAGATCACGTCAGAGTTTGATCAGGGAGCGATCAGGGTCTCAGTTTTTCACGCGCATTTTCAATGCAATTTCAATTCAACTTCAATGCGTTTTTCACACGCAGAAAATGCCTGTGAAAAGGACTCAGGACTGAGCTCTATCTTTTCTATGGCAATTGATGCGTGAAAAACGCATTGCACTTGCAAGTGTCTCAGAGTGCAATGCGTTTTTGATGCATCTCCATAGACTTGTATGGTGCGTTTTTCACGCGCGTGAAGTAGAGCATGCTGAGATTTTAACGCGCGTGTGTGCGTGGAAAAGCCCATTGATTACAATGGGTCAGAGTGCAATGCAAGTTCTGCGCGTCAAAAGCATGCGCAGAACACGCGCATGAAAAAAGCAAGTTTGGAAGGGGCCTTACTGCCTGTAAAGCTGAGAGTCTAATTAGCATAATTTTAAAAGTTGATTTTAGAAGGAAGAGGCCATTGATACCACATATAAGAAGATACCACAGTCCCGGTGACTGGATCTATGAGTAATGTCCCTGGTTTATCAGGATGGATTGTAATAGTGAATTTCCTTTGACTTTTTTTTCCAATACTACAAAATTTTTTAAGATTTTGAAATCTCCCTTTTATCTGTCATCATTCATGAAGGAAAATAATTATGAAAATTTATTTCATTCTGAATACAAGAGCACACACAGTGATCCACATTTATTAAAGCGTTTGCGCCAGTTTTGTGTTTGACTTTGCAATAGAAAGAATGTGCAGACTGCTTGTACATGTATTTATAAAGTGTCTGCGCCAGTTTTGTGCCGCGGCTGCTCTGTGTCTGACAAGACAGAAAAATGTGCACCTAAAGGAGGGTGTTAGTGCTTAGATGGAGTTTGCGCCACAATTATTACTGACGTGCGCCACAATTCTGCTGCATGCACAAAGTGCGCAAAAAAAAAAAATTGTGCGCACTTCCGGAGCAGTGCAGGGGGCGCCAGATTAATGGAGATCGTGCACCAGTTTTGATTAATCTTTCTGCACACTCCGCATGCAAACTACACATAGTATAGACTGCACTGATTTTGATAAATATGGACCAGTATTTGTATTTGCAAAATCACTGCATTATCTAAACACACCACTAGATGGAGCCAAAGCCCCACATGATTGAAATGGAAGCAGAAAAGTGATGAATCTATCCATGTATCAGACTATGTGCCAGTATCAGCTGTATTTTCTTACCACTACATCAATGGGAAAAAAAGTGTTTATGCTTAAAGGAGTAATTAAAAAGTGATAGCACAACAACCAGATCCTGAGAATCCTGCAGTATGGTTCCCATTTTTTTTCCTGTAAGGCCATCTACTGTTCTAGGCAACAGTCGCTACCAGTAAACTGTGGGGGGTTCTATACCAGCGCTGTATTCCCTTTTTTCTATACGCCTTATTCCTAATTCAGATGACATTGGTAAACCTAGGATACAGAAAACATTGCCAGTTGTGCAATCAGTTAAAGAAAGTTTTCCCAAAATAGCAAAGTTTTAGCTATATCAGTTCAATTGTTCCATTCATTTCAAGTTGTTTAAATATCTATGATGTGAGCTCCCCCTAGTGGTGACGGTAGACAAAATGACATTAGTCTTAATTATGCCTGTATAAATGTGGCCTTGCATTAAAGGGGTTTTCCCACCAAACAAGTTAGTACCTTTCCACAAGATAGGGCCTAACTTGCTGATTGGTGGGGGTCTGAGTGATCACAAGAACGGGGGGTCCGATGGGGACAGAGGTACCTTCGGTGATACCCTGGTCGCTCCCCGAGAGGAGCAGATGGCCATGCATGTCCGTTCTCCATCACTGAGACCCCCACCAATCACCTGTGGATAGGGCCTAACTTGTTAGGTGGGAAAACCCCTTTTAACTAAGGGTTTTTATAGTGGAGATTTAATCAATTCTTAACAGTTTTAATTATTTCGACTAATCATTTGACTAATCCTGACTTATTACTTTAACCCCTTACAGACATGTGACGTAATACTACGTCACATGCCGGGTGCGGGTGAGCCCTCTCCATGGCCAGTAAGTCTTTGCTGCATATTGTAGCAAAGGCTTACCGGTAACACCCGCAATCCGTGCCGGCACCGATCGCGGGTGTTTTCCTGCTGATCGCTGCCGGCAAAACTGCCAATATCTTTTTGAGGATCGTCGCTCCCAGTGACATCATCGGGGAGCGGCGATCCATCGCCATGGTAGCCTCGGGTCTGCCGAAGACCCAAGGCATCTTCGGGTTAACCCATTCATTACAATGTGCTATTAGCACACTGTAATGAATGAGGAGTAAAATCCCCATATACTGCCATACTGTAGTATGGCAGTATATGATAGAATTGTACAGACACCCTAGGGTTAAAGTTTTAAAAAAAATTATGATAAAAAAATTTTTTTTGTACAGGAGGTTTTAATTTTTGTAAATGTATGAAAACATTATAAAACCTATACAAATTTGGTATCCCTGTAATCGTACCTACCCAAAGTATAAAGTAGACATGTCATTTGGGGCGTACAGTAAAATCCATAAATTCCAAGCCCACAAGAATACGGCACAAATGCGTTTTTTTTTACCAATTTCACTGCATTTGGATTTTTTTTCCCGCTTCCCAGTACACGTCATGGAATATTCAATACCACCATTTTGAAGTGTAATTTGTTACGCAGAAAATAAGCCATAACACAGCTCTGCACATGGAATGCTCTAATATTGTGCCACACTGTGGCCTACCATGTTGCTGCCACCTAAAGAATTTGCCATCGTGCTACTATCTGACCTCATGCCACTGCTGCTGCTGCCACTGGCACCTTTGAAGTTCTTTTTGGTAAAGACATAATATTTTCTGGGAAATCGTAATGGATGGTGCATGTGGTGTTTCTAATCATCATTTTAAACTTCAAATTCATTGTGCCACTCATTGTGGCCTACAATGTTGCTGCCTGCTCCAGAATATGTCATTGTGCCACTCTCTGACCTCATGCTGCTGCTGCTACCACTGCCACCTCCACCCTCTAACTTTGTGCCACACTGTGGCCTACCATGTTTCTGCCACCTAAAGAATACATAATATTTTCAGGGAAATTGTGATGGATGATGCATGTGGCATCTCTAATCTTCAAATTTAAATTAAAATTTTCAACTTCAAATTCATTTCAAACTTCGAATTCCTTGTGCCACTCTGTGGCCTACTATGTTGCTGCCACCTCCATAATTTGTCAATGTGCCACTCTGCGGCCTACTCATGCTGCTGCCAACTGACAGCTGTCTCCCTGGAACTCTGTGATTTCCATAATGCTGTTTTCACCCTCCACCACTCTATGACGTTGCCACTCTGTTTGGTTTTTCCCCTTCATTTCATCTGTCCTGATTGGAAGCCAAAATCTGGAGTGGATACAGAACACAGCGGACATGCAAATATCTTATTTACTGGGCATCTCTGTTCTGGATCCACTCCTGTTTGTTTTTGGCTTTAGCAATACTGATGGATTATTATTATTGAAAGTGGACACTGATGGATGACATGAAGGGCAAAATGATCAGTGACATTGGTGCAAAATTACTGTCAACACCCTCTCCACTCTTTTGGGGGTTTTCTACATGTATCCGCGTTTAACAGAACAGGTTCTGTCATCATCTATGGAATCATCTGATGTCAGTGTAAAAAGAGTGAACTCTTTGATGTTATAGTGGGATCTTGGCCCTCAGCTCAGTCCTTTCAAGCTGGAACAGACGTTACCTTGTCAGGCTACGTTCCAGCTTCACTTATTTGGTGAAATTGACCCCTGTAAGTGCCCATGGAATTGAAAAGGGAAGCGATTCTAAGAGCGCCGGCTGTCATGTGCATGTCATACTAAAACACAGCATTGTTTGAAGACCAAACCCCACTTCCCATGCATATTTGAGCAAGGCACGTTCTACAACACCCTGCAGGCTCTCTGCAGCCAAGAAATACCTGTTTTTTCTTGATTCGTCATGATTTGATTCTGGTCGAATCAAATATTTTTGCAAAAATTAGGCAAATCGGGTCAAATAAAATTTCAACATATTCACCCATCTCTAGTCAGTAGGCAATGCAGAAGTAAATACAAAGAATAGCAAAAAACACAATAGCAAGAGCACAAGGGAACACAGGGGACTGAATAACCAGCAGCCAATGAAGGGACATGGCAGAATATAAGGGAGTAATGGACACTACCTCCAGCCCTGACTGGATCAGCCATCCATCACCCAAACACTCAAAGCGCAGCTGCATACAAAACGAGTTCAAACACACACCCAGCTTTCCAAAGGATCAGAAAGGGAGCTGTCAATCACAGGCAGCTCTGGGTGTGGTTTTCTAGCACAGAAGCCTGAAACCTCATCCCATCAGAACAATTTGCGAGTTCCGACAGATGGTCTTTATTGTAGAGTGACTTTTCTGCAGGATCGGCATTCAGGGGTGGTAAACTGGGCATTTGCCCCCCTACATGTGAACTTTGGTGGGCAGAGGATGTATTGCTTCTTTAATACACCTTGCTTTAAAGGGGTTGTCCGTAAGTAATGAAAAAAAAAATAAAGGTGGCCGGAGGGGGCTGCTTGAAAAAAAAAAAGATCTACTTACCTTCCGGTGCCCTCCGGTATCCCATGCTGCTGTTGCTCCGGTCCGGGCGCCATGTAAACAAACATGGCCGCCGGAGCAGCGCTGGACTCAGCTTCCGGCCAGACCCGACAACCTTCTGGCCCGCATTCACAATATTGTAAATAGGGACAGGGAAGGCGTGGCCGGCCACAGCCGGCCGGAAGCTGAGTCCTAATTATATATCTTTCAATCTAACCATATATCTGTCTAGCTTTTTGTCTATTTATCTATATAAATATCTTCTATCTATTATCTTTCCATCTATCAATCGAGCTTCTACCTCTCTTCTACGGTATTGATCTATTTATTTATCTACCTATCTCTTACTCTATCATCTATCTCTCTATCTATATATTATCTACTTTATATTTCTGCATCTATAAATCTATCATCTATCTATAAATTTATATCATCTTTCATATTTATCTTCTATCATCAATCTACCTATCATCTGTCTATCTCCTATAAAATGCTCCTACAGTCCCATATGACAGATTGGGGCACATTCTCTTACCTAGCCGCTTGAGTTCACGAGCCCCGGAGTGTCTGACGATCAGGCAGTCTGGCGTGATTCACTAAGATTGTGATCCCGATATCCTGCATGTGTCACTGCCCTGCTCAGGTCTGCCAGAGTTCACTATCTTCCTCCCGGTGCATGTAAGTGCTTGGCTTGCAACACAATTTTGAAGCTAAATCCCGCGGTTTGTCAGAATGCGCATGATGGTGCGATTGCAACACAATCACCTTCTAAATACCTGTCCCAGTGGCGCCATCCCCGGAAATGTTGGAAAACCCGAAGGAAATGCGGCCACGAAACCCTTAGTAAATAAGCCCCATTGTTTTTCCTTTCTACTGCTTGTGAACTAAAAAGTGTTATTATGCTAAAGGAGCCTCTTACTGACTGACTGTTCATAAAATAATTTTATTTTGGGGCCTCACTTTTAGCTTTGCCCAGGGCCCCACTTTGTCTAAAACCAGCCCTGCTTTTATGTGTTTTTAATGCTTAGTGCATTCATTGTTATTACTACTACTATACTGTCCCAGATCACTAGTCCTTCAGAATTCTATAATCATTTATGTCTTCTACATATTCTATAATGTTGCAACTGGTTGTATGTTTTGAATGTTCTCTGATTAGTAAGGTGCAGTATGTTGGTTTAGGATATCCCTCCACTGGTTGTATTCTGATATGTCTAGATTAATATTCCTCTCCTGACATTCAATGCAAGTATTTTTTGTTGAACCATTCAAGAAATGCTAACATCCAAGGCCCTCAGCCAAAGGTTCACTTGACACCTTCAATCAATTTAACTGGACTGTTCTTGGCTTGCTCTAATTGTACTCTTCAAACTTTGCATGACTTAATGTAAATTAGTTGGCAAATTTCAGAGTTTACTTTATCACAAAGTAGCTAACGTGTTAGTTCCAGTTTATTAACAGTGTTTCTCAATGTTCCAAACTCCTACTACTCCAATAAATTACAGCTTTGATCATACACTGTGCAGCACACAAAAATCAAACGTGCAAGTGCATACTTGAAATCTATATTAAAATTTGAATTTATATTTCAAGTTCCAAAATATTTTAACATTTACATATAGACTTTTTAAAAAAAATTTTAGATACAAAAATGTATAAGATAAAAGATAATGGAATAAAAAAAATTACAATGCTCTGTATATGTGTATTAATAAGATTGAGACTATGGAATAAATAGTGTTTTTTACTTTTTGTTGTTGTTTTGAGCATTGCTTACATGTAGGTATTAATAAAAAAAAATAACACTCATGCTCCTAAAAGCAAAAATAGTTGACCATTATAAATTTATTTTCATTTATTAAGAATTATGTGCGGAACATGATTCACAAAACAATCCAAAATGTATATACACTAAGATACAATTCATTCATCAATTTGCGGTGACTTTTATTTTACCACAATAAAATCTCTGGAAGTTATTCATTATTTTTGTCGCCAGGTCATTTGTCTTTGGAACACAAATTGTGTGGTTTATCAGATTGTCAGAAGACTTATCAGAAGCTAAAATAGATCTTGGTAGACTTGGATCTAAGTGTGTGACACAAATTGTGCAAAAAAGTTTTGGAGAAACTAGAGAAGTTTACAAGTTAGAAAAAATGTCGGGATTCACAATCTGCACCAAAGTTGAGCAATAAAAAAAATAAATGGCATGAGTATCAGAAAAGGAGCTCATTTTTGTGGACAACACATAATAAATATTAGAATTAAATTTTTTATGCACATAGATCATGAGTAAAGCATTTCTTGTTGAAACATCTTATCTGCTTGTACCTGCATATCTGTCAGCATTAGAGATGACGAGTATTTTGCCTGCTCGAGAACGAGCTTTCACTTAAGGAAACACAGTGAAGAACAGTGAAGAGTACAGTGAACACAGTGAACACAGGATCATTAAAGGATCATTACGGATCATTTAAGTGAAGAACACAGTGAACACAGTGAAGAACACGTTGCAGATGTTTCCGTACATCTGCTAACTTATCAGAAGACATTAGTGCAGAAAGGTGTTCTTCACAATAGTATGTGAAGAACAATATGTGTGAAGAATCTATAACACGCTGAGTAGAGATGCTGACTAGAGAGTATAACACGCTGACTAGAGATGAGCGAGCACTAAAATGCACTCGAGCATTTTAGTGCTCGCTCATCTCTAGTCAGCATGTGTTTCTATTGAATACAGAAGAAGCATGTAAGTATGAAATCCCAGTGTGGTCCAGTGTGCATGATTTTCTTTTACGTTTACAAAAAAAATATAAATGTCACAAGCTAATTTTTGTGGACGACACATAATAAATAAGGCACACATGTTGCATAACTTTGTGTCTGCAAAGACAAGGTTGTTAATAATCACAGCATGATGACAAGAGGCACGTCTTCTAGTGAGCCCTGTACCTGTCCTACAAAACTGCATGACCCCAGTTTGTGGAAATTGAAGGTTGGGGACAACCCCTTTAATGGTCAATTATAGTAACTGATTATCAAATCAGTTAAAAGAACAAGGGTTCATAAACCTCTGTGCTCCTACTGAGCCAACAAACAAGCAACTCATGTTACCATTTATTTAACTGTCCAGAAGACACAAGATTATTGGCAGCTGAATATTAATATGGGTAACCATTCCCCATGTAAAGTTTGCACTGTCCTGTGTAAAAGGGGGTGAATCGAGTGAGCACTGATTCATGTGCACATTCTCAGTCAGCATTGGCAAATATAATAGCCCTTAGGCCAGATGTACACAAGAGAGTTTGTTCCGACATATGTAGGACTTACCAGACTGAATGTAGAACTGCTAAACTGAAAAAAAAAGCTAAATCAGTTCAGCGATTCAAGGTTCAGTCCGGTGAATTCTCCTCCCACCCAGTACGATCGGTGATACTTACCTCTACACCTCTACTGAAAATAGTATAGCCTACCTTGTAAACTTTTTTCATCGTTCTTCCCTAAATCTTATTTCTACATAATCTTACTTCTAAAATGTTATATTATCACAGGACATGTTTTTCTTCTTTTCACTTATCAGTTTAAAAATGTTTGGTTAAAGAACATCTTACATCTGCGCCTTGTTTATATCTCCACTGATAACGTTTAATTGATATCCTGAGGGAGTATGAGAAAAAAAAGCAAGTATCAAGGCTGTTGTGAAGGAGATATTATGTATAAAAGAAAATGAAATATTCTTGCTGAACGTTAGTGGCTGATGATTTAAGAAGATATAACAGATCATCTTTTTGTTGAATTACATGGAATACTTTCAGATACATTGAAGTGTAACATGTAAGAGTGTTGAAACACTTTGCTCTTCTATGTTCAGTTCACAATTCAGTTATTTCATCAGTTTTTTTCAATCATTGGGGCACATTTACTTACCCGGCCCAGTTGCGATCCAGCAGCGCATTTCTCCAACGCTGATTCGGGTTCTGCCGGAATTCACTAAGATCGTGCGCCCAATATCTGCTAGGTGTTGCTGCTACGTGAGGTCCGCCAGAGTTCACCTTCTCCGTCCTGGTGCTATTCTTGCGCCACAATTTTTTAAAAAAATTCTGTGGTCTTTCCGAATCCGTCAGGTTTTCCGACGGCTGCACCCCCCGATTTCTGTCACATGAAAGCCGGTGCTGATGCGCCACAATACGATCGCGTGCGCCAAAATCCCGGGGCAATTCGGCGCAAACCGGAAATATTCGGGAAACCCGACAAAAATGCACTCTGTGTAGTCTCCTGACCCCCTTGTATCTAAACCATCACACCTTTTTTGTATGGATGGCTAAAATTAGACAATAAAAACTGGTTAATGTGCACAAGGAAAAATTGGCCTGCACATGGATGACATCTATGTGCTAATTCTTTTTTTTGGTGTACAGTTTGGGGGGAATTTATTAAGACTGGTGTATTCATTATCCCCCACCAGCATACTGCCTGCTGGACATACTAAGAAGCTCCAGCCTCATAATATATCCAGAAGTATGCTTCATCCTCCGAATAAAATCTTCGCCAAGTCTTCACCTGGTGGAGATTTTCAATCTAGTCCCTGCTGGATTTCCAGTGGAGCCTATTATAAATGTGGCAAGTCCTTCATGAAATACCCAGCAATGACTTCTGTCAAAGTCCACAGAAGAAAGAAACAAATAGTGCATACTGGAATTTATATTTTACGGACCTCAGATCTGTGTCACGTGAATGTGACATAAAATACAATAAGTGATTTTCATGGATAGCATATGGTTGTGAAAATTGCTAGTCTGAAAGAGACAAAAGCCAGCTTACTTTCCGATCCAACCCTCGACAGGTGACAACTGTTTGACTTTCCCTTCCTGTGCCAAAGTGAAAGCACAGAGACAGAAAAACAGGACAAGAAAACACAGAAGAATGGTCATACAAATTATTGTCCCGGATGTCCCGGCACACTCCATGTCCCTCTCCATGGTGGCACAGCTCCCCCCGGCCCTCATTTACCTTCCAATGAGCCTGCTCCCATCCGGACTAGGCGCGGGCCAGCACTCGGGAATTTAAAGAGCCAGCAACGCACTGCTGGTTAGCACTGGCCACTTCTTCCATAAATTCCAGCGTCTCCAGTTCCTGTGTCTCTGTGCTCCAGCGCTCCTGTTCTGTGTTCCTGCTGTGTGTACCAGTGTTGGTACTAGTGCTCCAGTGCAAGTCTCAGCATTCTTTGCCTCTGGTTCAGCAGGAAACTTTGTTTATGCCGCTCTTGTCTCCCGGCATCACATTCCGGTGATCACATTCCACCGAACAGCTTCTCTCCGATCCGGTCCAGTACTGCACTGACCCAATCTGTCTACAAATTGGAGCTTTGCACAAAGAAAAACTGTCATTCTATGTCCTGCCATGCTCCACATGGAAAAATGTCAGTTTCACCAACGCAGCCTTCCATTCCTCGGCTACATAATTTCCATCAGAGGCCTCCAGATGGACCCTTCGAAACAGTGTGCAGTTCTACAATGGCCACGCCCAGAAGGTCTACGAGCCATACAGAGTTACCTGGGTTTTGCAAACTATTCTCGGCAGTTCATTACGCATTTCTCCACTTTGGTGTCTCCCATTGTGGCACTCACCAAGAAGGGTTCCAATCCACAAGATTGTGGATTGGAGAAGAGGCCTTCTCCAGGTTGAAGTCTGATTTTGCCGCAGCTCCTGTGCTCACTAGGCCTGACACCGACAAACCCTTTTATCTCGAGGTGGATGCATCCTTCATAGGAGCTGGAGAAGTGCTCACCCTTGAAAGAGCCTAAGGTCCAAACTCTCACATGCAGCTTCTTTTCAAAGACTTTTTCTCCTGTGGAGAGAAATTATTCGATTGGTTATTCGTGAACTGTTAGCCATCAAAATTACTCTGGAAGAATGGTGGTATCTACTGGAGGGAGCTCTCCATCCCGTTTGTGGGTACTCGGACCACAAGAACTTACTATACCTCCAGACAGCCCAGCGCCTGAATACCAGGCAAGCCTGTTGGTCTTTGTTTTTCTCTTGCTTCAACCTGCCTATTCATTTCCATCCTGCAGACAAGAATGTCAAGGCTGATGCACTGTTCCATGCTTCGGATGTCATTGGAGAAGAGCCAGTTCCTCGGCACATCATATCTCCTGAACAGATTGTTGTTGCAGCTCCGGTGGATCTTTGGCAGCTACCCCTCGGCAAGACGTATATTAGACATGTTCTCCGGAAGAGGATTCTGTCTTGGTGACATTCTTCATGTGTGACTGGACAGGGGTGCAAAGTTCCGTGGCCCTTATCTCCCGCTGCTACTGGTGGCCAGACCTGCTCAAACCGGCTGGACTGTTACCTCCGTTGCCGATACCAGTCGTCCGAGGTCTCACGTGGCAATGAACTTTATTACTGATTTGCCTGTCTTCTCTGGCAATACTGTCATCTGGGTGGTGATGGGCCAGTTTTCCAAGATGTCCCATTTTGTTCCCCTTTCAGGTCTTCCTTCTTCTTCATGGCTTGCCAGTTTGTTCTTCAAACATATCTTCTGGCTGCATGGTCTTCCGCTGCACATCGTGTCTGACCGAGCAGTCCAGTTTGTTTCCAAGTTTTGCCATTCCTTGTGTAATCAGCTGCAAGTTAATCTTGACTTTTCTTCTGCCTATCACCCTCAGTGGAATGGCCAAGTAGAAAGGGTGAACCAGACTTTGGGTTGTTACCTCGACCACTTCGTCTCAGCTCATCAAGATAACTCGGATGAGTTCTGGCCTGAGTTCTCCTATAATTCCCTGGACTCTCGCTCTGCTGGAGCACCTCCGTTCTTTGTGGCCTGTGGATGAATCCCTCATCCTCCTCTTCCACTGTCTACTCCCTTTGATGTCCCTGCAGTAGAGTATCAGGTGCAGGACATCAAATCAATTTGGGACCAGACCCAAACATCAAGCTCCTCCTGTCTTCTCTCCGGGTGAGAAGGTGTGGTTATCTTCCAGATACGTCCGGCTGAAGATATCCAGCTACAAACTTGGTCCCAGGTTCCCTGCGCATCAATGCGCATCCCAAACTCCTTCCATGTCTCCCTCTTGAAGACAGTCGTCTTGAACCAGTGCTCTCAGCAATCTCCCCCTGCTCCTGAGGCTAACTCTCCTGATGTCTATGAAGTTAAGGAGGTCCTGGATATGAAGACTGTGAGGGGTTTTTCCTTGTAGACTGGAAGGGCCTGAGGAGAGATCCTGGGAGCCCGAAGAGAATATTTTGGATCAAACTCTCCTCCAGAGGTTTCTTGAGACCAAGAAGGGGTACTGTGACGGGTCCACATCACGGATCGCGGGCACACCCATGCCCCTCTACGTGGCCGGGCTCCCTAGGGTGCGTGCGCCAGCACTCAAAAAGCCTTAGAGAAAGCTCCCCTGCATTATTCCTGTGTTTCCATTCTCCAGCGTTTCAATTCCCATGTCACTGTGCTCCAGCATTCCTGTTTCGTGTTCCTGCTGTGTGTTCCAGTGTTCCTTGCATTGTTTCACCCCAGGCTTGGCACTGTGTCCTGCACTACTACCTTGGCTGCCACCACGGGCTAGTCAGACCCCTAAAACGACCTGGTGGCACCCCATTGCAGCAAGACCAACCCGCTTTGCGGTGGGCTCTGGTGAAGTACAGGTGCCACATAACATGTGTCGGCTGGTACCATCTCCCACGCTGGTCCAGAGGGTCCACAGACACAGAACCCTGACACAAATAACAGTCAAAACCAAGAGGATAATTCAATACAGTATCAAAAAGTCAGAAGACAAGCAACAAAACATAAGCTAGGATTCTACCTCTATCTAGGAAGCTCCAAAAAAGATTTATAGCAAGCACTGGAAAGTGGGCAGACAGACAGACAGATGTGTGGTGAAAATAAATTATGACAGCCAGGATAAAATAAAGACCTATTCAGAGTAGTTCAGGACAGAATGCAAACTAAAATCATAGCTTAGCAGCACTTTATGGACAGAGGGTGATGCTGAATCCTGAACAGATATTACACATACCGTACTTTATGGTTAGAGGGTGGCACTGAATCCTGAACAGATATTACACACAAAGAAAAGTAAATTGTGACTTTTTGTGAGTACAAGCAATTCCCCACAGTTCAGCAATTGGACACATGACCAAACTTCCAAAAGCAATAATTGAATAAGATACTGTAATACAACCTTAATTATATACATTGGGAAACATGTAAATAATGATAGAAAAAATAAATTTATGCAGTGTGGCTTTAAGGCCAATGTCAGACACAATCGAAATCAATGTCTTCACTCTAAAAAATATACATAAAGCTAAAGTGGAAAGTAAATCTCTATGGACATATTTTTAGCAGGAACAAAGATTTCAGATTAATTTGTGTCTGAAGGAGGATTAAAAGCTCTAAAGTTCATGTGCAGACAGGAAGTCTCAGACATAAAAATAGCTTGTATCACTTCCAAACTTATATGATTTATTTTCCATTTTAAACTTTATCAATCCTACAGGTCATTAAAAATGTTATACCATTGAATACTTGGAATTTTAACTATTTTTTCTGTTACTTCATGTACAGATGCTAAAATGTTGTTCTGTACATTTCTCCTAACTATGCAAAAACACTTTTCTTTAATATACATGTATTGTTTTATGCACAAAAAATGGTTGCCTGGTGGATGAGTAATTAAACTGACCTTTAATCTGGACCGTTTTTCTCATTTTATTAGCTATCGGACATAATAGCATAATGAAACATTTTACCATATATTCCAAAGTGGATACTTCACAAATAATGGTAATTGCATAACATACTGTATTTAGTCCTCAAAGCAGATTGTGTTTCTAGGCAACAAACAATTTTACTAAAAACTTTAGTTATACTGACAGTGTGATTTCAATGGCCAAAAGATATACAGGTGGTCCTTAACTTAAGACAAACAGATGACCCCTAGTTACAGACAGACCCCTCTGTGACCTCTGGTTGCTTTACTTTAGTCCCACGTTGCAATGATCAGCAGTAAGGTGTCTGTAAGACCCCATTTCTTAGTGTTGTTATTTATGACAGTACTACCAGGACTGCACTAACGGTGTCCTTGGCTGGTGTAAGAGTTAATGAGGGGGTACTCGTGTAGCATATGAATGAATAAGATGTCAAAACATTGTGCACTACATTTATAAAGGGCTTTAGTTTTTAGACACATGGGGGCACATTTACTTAGCCGGTCCTGTCGCAATCCCCGCTGTGTGTTGTCCGATGATCACGGACTCTGGTGCGATTCACTAAGATCGTGCGCCTCATTTCCTGCATGTTTTGCTTCCCCGCTCAGTTCCGCCAGAGTTCACCTTCTTCTTCCTGGTGCAAGTTATTGTATGTCTTGCGACACAATTTAAATGTTAAATCCCGCACTTAGTCCGAATCCGTCGTATTGTGTGACGGCCCGCCCCCACCGATTTCTATTGCATGAAAGCAGGCGCGTTCGACACAATCCCCTTTGAAATGCCAGCAGTGCAATCCCCGAAAACATTGGAAAACTTGACGGAAATGCAGCCGCAGGACCCTTAGTAAATAAGCCCCATAGTTTATACAACAGGTACAACAAAAGGCATGTGCCCCCAGTAATGGGTGCATGGCATGGCAAAATTTACAAAGTATTTGTTGGTACATAAGGTGTTAGGTACTTCTGTGTAAACATTTTTTTTCTAACACAATTTTTATAATGTAATGTTTAAGACTGTCTGTCTTACACACTGGGGCTTATTTACTAAGGGTCCGAACGCCGCACTTTAGTCGGGTTTCCCGAATATATTTACGATTTGCAACGAATTGCCCCAGGATTTTGGCGCACGTGATCGGATTGTGCCGTATTGGCGCCGGCTACCACACAACAGAAATCGGGTGGCGTGGCCGCCGAACAACCCGACGGATTCGGAAAAGCAGCGGAATTTAAAAAAGAATTTGTGTCGCAAGATCAGCACTTACATGCACCAGGACGAAGAAGGTGAACTCCGGCGGACCTCGGCACAGCAGCGACACCTGCTGGATATTGGGCGCACGATGTTAGTAAATCCCGGCAGACCCGAATCAGCGTCGGACAACGCGCCGCAGGAACGCAACTGGACCGGGTAAGTAAATGTGTCCCACTGACTTCAGCTGCATGCTAACGATTACACAATACATGTGATGCTGCCGGCTTCTCCTACAGGTATCCGCAGACAGGGGGCGTGGAGGGGGTGTGTCGGCCGGCCCCCTAATGCATAAGGCCGACTGCCCAGGCTCTTCCTGATGATGTCCGTTTTGCGGCGAATTGCCCTGGGATTGCACGCGACAGAAATCGGGTGGCGGGCCGTCAGACAACCTGACGGATTCGGACAATGCACAAGATTTAACAATTAGAAATGTGTTGCAAGACACGCACTTACATGCACCAGGAAGAAGTAGGTGAACTCCGGCCAATCTCGGCGGGGAAGCAACGGATGCAGGAACTCAGGCGCACGAGCTATGTGAATCAACCCGGACCCGAATCCTCGTTGGAGAACGCACCGCGGGATCGCGACAAGACCGTGTAAGTAAAACTTCCCCAATATGTTTTTTTACTCTTCTCTTCTATCAGTGCAGACTTCTATCAGTGCAGGGTGCGCCAGAGTTGGTGCACCCTGCACTGCTTGGAAGTGTGCACCCATTTTCTTTGGTGAATGTGATGAACAAGGGAGATCCACATGCCAGATATTGTACTGTTTATTAAGCCACCCATATGCCTTACTTTCCCCAGCCTCAACTTTATTAGAATAATTGAGCTAGCTAGGGTGTTAACTATCACTCCAGGAGGGGTAGCTTCAAAAGATTTTGGCAGCTGCATCAACTCCTTGGATCTCTCCATGGATCTCCCTCCATTTCTTAAACAGGAGAAAATATGTCATAAAACTTTTGGACCAATATGTTGGTTGTGGAGTTATGGTCCATCTCAGCCCAAGGGGAACTTTTGGATTCCTTATTATCACAGTGCCCCAATTCCCAAGGCTCTAGCACTCTTGGGTCCAGAGATATACATATCTCGGAATGGAACCATAGCAAATGAGTCAGGTTTGGTATCAATGTGATCCAGGGATTCACCCGGATTCCCTGCCTATGGATTAAAAATGTCACGTTTATATGATCTCATATGGCACCGAAATACGGGACTGGAGAAATCACACATTCGTGTGAATGGAGCCTACGCACTAATACATTCTTTAAGGTGCACATTTTTCTTTATGGTCAGACACAGTTTAAACGTACACAAAACTGGCACAGACACTTTATAAATAAATGGGCAAGCAGATTACACATTCTTTCTAATGCAAAGTCAGACAGAAAACTTGTGCAATCACTTTAATAGATCTTGGCCAATGTGTGAACACAGCCTAACGTGTGTTTCACACAGCTTGCTTCTTCTGGAGTTATACTACATATCTCATTAACCTCATTTAAATAAGCACCACATGATTAGAAAGAACAACTAAGAACCATTCCTGTTGAAGCAAGGCTTTGTACATAGTAATTGTACACTGTACATTCTCCAGTATAGTACATATCCTTGTATATACCCGGGAAACTACTAATTCCTACATGATATCATATACTGGAAGTGTAGATACAGTACATAAGATAAAATATCTTGGCGCACACGCAGATTGCCAGGAGCAAAATGCCAACAGGCATCTGACACATAGAAAAATAGAGATGAGACAGATCAGAGATGAGCTATGATGAGATCCATGAGATGGATATAAAACACAATGACACTTTCAGCTCTGGTAACTCACCTATAACACAAACAGAGTCAGTAAAACTCAGAAAAGGAAAAAAAGCAGAGAATGTTAGTGCTTCCTAATGCAAGTTTACCCTTGATGGTGTTAGATATTTTAAAAATGTTAAGGGAATATACTCACCTTCTTTGGTTGTGCTATTATACAGGCACAACACTGATGTAGGGTTTGTAGTGAAGGGTTTGGTTGGAGAATTGCAGCCTCATCCTATCCCAAGAATATCAATGGAATCCTGGGTGTTACAATGTTCAATCAATGTAGGGGGTGTTTCAAAGGACCAGTGATGTCCCTAATAGACCCCAGAAAAAAAGGACATTTGGAAAGGTGCAGGGCCATTATTTGATTACTGACCAAGTGGCCCTGCGCCTTTCCAAACATCCTTTTCTTCTGGGGTCTATCCCTCCCTCAGATAAAGACCTTATTTGTTTGTAGCTAGTAGAGTAAGTCTACATGATGCTGCTTGCCGGCAGGAAGTGCCTGTGTCTGGGATGGTCTTGTAATGCATAGGGAGGGGCAAAAGGCAGAAGGCAGAAAGCACTGCAGTATGCAGACCAGAGAAGCTATTCATAGGAAGAATCTGACCATAATCAGAAGATTTACAGTCATATCCAGGGGCACACCAGGACTGATAGAGACTGATTTGAATTATATTTGTGAAATGCTGTATTTTTGTTAATAACAGTGAATTAGAGAATGTGTTATTTTGTTATTCTGACTATATTTAAGGCTGAATTATATCTCCTCCATAAATTTAGATATAAATATTATTAGAAATACAAATGAATGGCCACATGTGAAGAAATTCAAAACCCTCTTCCAACATAATGTAAGAATCTACTGCGCTTATGTACAAATTATACATAACTCTACCAAAACATAATGTAAAAAGGGAAATACCTAAAAAAAGATAGTTACTGATTTGCTCATGGTAGTGGCCAAGGCAAGGTACAAGGATGACAGACAGAGTCAGATTCGAAGTTAGGGAGGAGGTCAAGATCGGCAGCACAGGAGTCGGGAACGTAGCAGACAAGCAAGGCAGGCACCCGAGAATCAAAGTCAGGAAACGTAGCGGAGGTCACAACGGATAAATCACAAGAGTCTCAAAAATAATGCTTTCTCTAAGGCGAGTGGGCACAAAGATCCGGCCGAGTCGTAGGAAGAGTCAGGCTACAGAGCATGACAGCAGCTGGCCAGCGCCAATTAGCGGCACACAGGTGCTGGAGCGGTGAGCACACCTGCAGCTCCTGCGACAAGGCACCGCCACATGGAGGCACACGGGTGCGCCCGAGACCTGGGTTACAGGAGCACCCGTCACAGATACAATGGGGCACATTTACTTACCCAGTCCCTGCGCGATCCCCAATCCGTACTGTCTAATGAGGAAGAACTCTGCCGTGATTCATGAAGATCATGCGCCCGATATCCTGCATGTGTCGCTTCCCGGCTCAGGTCCGCCGGAGTTCACATTCTTCTTCCTGGTGCATGTAAGTGCTTGGCTTGCGACACAATTTTTATGTGAAATCTCACGGTTTGTCCAAATCCATCAGATCGTCCAACGGTCCACCCCCCGATTTCTGTTGCAAGAAAGCTGTCGCAATAGCGCCAAAATCTGATTGCGTGCACCAGTGGTGCAAAACGAAAATCATCAGGATGTCCAACGAAAGTGCGGTCCGCGGGGCCCTTAGTAAATGAGCCCCAATGTGTCAACATATATTTAGTATCCAGCGATTACCAAGTGAAGTGATACAATAAAACAAATAATATTTAATATATATTTACATTATCCCTCAAGGGATCCTGTTGCTACTTAGCGGTAGCTTAATATAAGTTTTAAATATATTACAATAAATAATTCCATTTTAATATTAATGTTAAGAATTGATTAAAAAATAAGAAATAAAAAAAATTCCATTCATTAATTTTGAGAACAATTTTTTAAAATGCAATCTGTGTTCTGCAGGTCTACATATATTATAGCATATACAGTTTAGTAGCCTAGCCTAGACTGTACTTCACCTTGGTACATATCAAGGTAGTGCTGACCTTTCAGGCGGCATCTGTTCGAGGGATAAGGATATGGATATCATTGCAGTGTAATTGCACACAACAGTAAGGACTACATATGAAACTTGAACTTTAAAATTCCATGGAAAATCTGTCATCTGATCAGGGCACCTCTAGCATTGCTCACATAACTTTATAATGTAGTATGAATTCATTATGATTGTTATACCTTTTATGAATATGATTGTAAACAAACCTCTTATTGCACATTTGGTCATCATGCCAGGATGATGCTTACTCCATAACCATAAGGGAAATCTACCAGTAAATTATATGTCAAAACCCAAAATACAGGCACAATTTATTTCCACATGGATTAGACTTACTTGTTCGAAACCATCATCTTAATAGAACACACGTTAGAGAACCACATATATAACATATATATATATCAGGTAGGAGTATCTTTTATGCTTTTAATATGAATTGTTAATAAAATGGAAAATGTTTAAGTACCGTGAACAATTGTTTATTATTTAGTTTTTCATTCAATTATGTGCATATGAACCATTGATGCTGCTGGGTGGCCCCCAACAGCTTGATTGCAACCATACATTTTACATATGTTATAAGATAAAGTATTATGTTTATGTCAATGAAGCAAACATGCTTCATGGGGCGTTACCTGGTGATTACATGGAGGTGCTGTTTGTTCTGGTTTTTGCAGTGAGTTGGACTGAACAGCAATATTAATGTAAATAAAAATAAATGTATGCCACAGATTTTCTGAACAAATGCAGGATATTTCACCTTCAAGGCCATATGTTTAGATTGTATGTGTCCCAGTTTCTGATAAGTTCATAGCTGACAAGTTCATGCATAGCAGAAGCCAATTTAGACACTGTAATAGCAGTGTATGGTGAGTCTCTGCCTGAATCCAGGGCAGCTATGCTTTTGATTTAATCTCTTGGACCTCTACTTGGCAATATGGACATTTTTATCTGTATTTAGAGATAAAGGTTATTTGGTATTTAGTTTTTAAGAGTTTATATATATACTCATTAAAGTTTACACGTGCACATATAAAATCTAGGTAGGTATAACACTACACAAGCAATAAAAGTAAATCCTTCTCTATGTTTCAGTAAACTAACCAAGCACAATACTCATGGTTATGTCCATTTTCATTGCCGTAGTATTCAGTTTCATTTCATAAGAGCAGAGTTGGGATATCAAATATGCCATAAAACATACCATTATATCAGCTGCAGCTTACATGGCAGATAGTGTCGTACGCCATTCAACAAGAGTAGTAATCCCATCTAACCACTAATGAATCTAAGGTATTAATTGTCTCAAATGAAAATAAACTAATTTGTCCCACTTGACAAATACCTCACTTATCCACAATCATTTTTCATGGCTAAGATTAATGCTTTGGTTTACATGTGCATAAATAATGCCTAAAAATGCCTCAAAGAAAACCTGTCACCAGATTTTGACCACCTTGACTAACAATTCCTGCTGATAAATAGTTACAAGTCCTCCCCATATAACCTAAAATTAGCTGCCAGTGAGGCCATGTACCTAAATTACAGACTTTTTTCTGATCTGCAAATTAGCTTTGTGACTTATGTCTGGTATCTGTGACTCTTCTCTCTCTCAGACTGGCAGGGAACTACACCCTATTATTCTGACTGACAGCTCTGTGTCTCTTCAAATCCCTGCTTCTCTGTTCTTAGGGAACGTCTGCTAATAATCAACGACAGACATATAAAGCTCTATGTACAGATGGGAATATTGAGTCAATTTTTTTACACGGTGCCTTGTGTTACATTCATAACTTGTTACCAGTAACATAATCGCAGGTCCTTTAGCCTTCTAAGAATAGCAAACTGTACACCATGTATGTGATTACATGAAATCACAGCAGCCTCCATGGAGGATGGAGAGGAGTAGAAGTCCATGGAGGCAGCTTTGACTTCATGTGATCACATACATGCATGGGGTACATTTTGCTATTATTAAAAGGCTAAAGGACCTGAGATGATGTCACTCTGGTCACATGACATGAACTGTGAACAGTAAGGAGGCATAAAGCATGGGGAGGAGTAGATGGGAGGGGTCGGATGAGCAGGACACGCCCCCTGATGCCAGGTAATGTAAGATAAAAGGGGATTTATGTTAAGCAAAACTATTTTTAGCTAAAAGAAGGGTGTCAGTCAGTTAATAGAGATCTATAGGAACCTGTCACTGGCTGTATATGTGCAAATGTGGTGACAGGTTCCCTTTAAGAATTATTTTCCTCTTGAATTTCTGCCTTCAACCTGTTAGGATTTTGGAAGGAATTTAACATTTGGTGGCGTATCGTTCCTTTCCTCTTCCTGATGTATCTGGCACTCATCTGCAAGGCCCTGTCTGGATGACCACATGGCACAACCCTCTTGGAGCAGAGGTAGTGTAAGGGGGAAATTAATTGCAATTTCTGGCTCAAAGAATTGCCTAATTTCACAGCTTGTAAATCTCCCTCTTTGTATTTTTTTGTCATATCATTTTTTGGAATTTACTCCCTAAAAGACTTGCCCTAAAAGTACCTTAAATTGTAACCATAGAATTTTTTAGCATCTAATCTCCATGCAGTGTTTTAATATTCCTAATTTATTTATTTGTTGGCCTACTGAAAAAAAAACGTTTACTGTATACTTTGTTTTGAGTTTAATTACAAGTAAGCTGCTAAAAAACAACATATTTTCTTAAATGTTATTCTTTTTCTATCCCTAATTAACAAAATAATTGGATTGTGATATAGAATTTGAATTTAATTTGTGTTTCTAATCTCCTCCTATTATCATTAAAGGAAATCTCCTGTCAAGAATCTACTTACTTAGTAGGCCCTGACAGTCGATTCCCCAAATATCTCTCATCCCCATGCAGGTTTTCTTTTCTTTTCTATTCTATTATTTTCTATAATGTTTTTGTTTAAAATGTATTTTTTTTATACCATCTGGGGGTACATGAGGTGTGGAGTAGCCTCTCTGAACTCCAAGGCTAAGGCTACTCCATGCCCTGAGTAGGTCTCCAGTACATTACTGGCCAGAGGGGAGCTCTGTGCATGCACAGAAACTTCTGGTCCTCTGTTAACGTCACTGAGCTCCCAGCAGCTCTCCAAAGGTCACTCACAAACTGTGGAGTTGCTTTAGCCATGGAGTTTACATAGGCTACTCCACACCCAGAGTAGCCTTCAAAAAAATTAAAATAAAAATGAAATAAAGTTTTAACACAGGGTACATTTTAGAAAATAATCAAAACTGTATGGAGATATTTGGGGAATCTACCATAAAGTAATTAGATTCCTGATGATAGATTTCCTTCAATGCATCAGCAGTATTTGCTCAGAATGGAAGTCATGTAATCTCTGACAACATGGCTGACTTCAGTAAACAACAATGTGATGTTAGTATTTTATGTATGTTAAATGATAAATGAAGCATGACTCTAAGTTTGGGTACTGTATGTAACTTACACTTTACAGAATAAAGTAGAAGACACATCAAATCAAGTAAGTGGACTGAACCAAATCGATGTTAAGAAATACTAAAATTTAAGTAGTAGAAAATATTTCACATCTGGAGTGCATGTCGCGTGTATGATGGGGTAAGCTACGGATTAGTTCCTGGATCACCTTATAGCGAAATATGTGATATAAAGAAGAAAATCGTTGCACTCACCGGCCCTTGTGTGGTAGATTGTCTTTATTTCAAAGTGACAAATACAGGGAGGGTGACAATGGGGCTGTTTCGTACTCACTGGTGCTTTTTCAAAAACCGGTGAGTCCTTGCGATTTTCTTCTTTATATTGCATATGGACTTTAGACTCTGTGGTGAGCACCACCGGCATTGTGGAGCTGTGAGTGCCAGTTTCGTGTGTGACTGTTCTGTGAGGGCTAACCACCAGGAGATTGTGCCAACCGTGAGACTTCTTCTTAGAGCATTGTAACGAAATATGTGTCCTCCCAAGCTTATTTGTATCTGCAATATTCCAGCCCCTTAGTTATAGTACTCAAGCGACAGGTTCTTGCAACATCTAGTGCTATTATTAGCATTGGCAGGTGCCGGTGTGCCTCCTGACTTAGTGGCCTGGTCACAATTTTGACCTCTGCGACCCCTATAGCTATGCTGCTGCTGTATTTTATTTAAAAGTTTACTGGACAAAGAATATGTATGCCTGGAAATTGTTGCTTTATAGGATTGTCATTTTCTCAATTATTTACTATTCAAACTTTTAGCACCGTCTCTTCACTTTAATGTATTTAATTAGTAGCCATAGTAACAGTAGAATGAGCAGCAGCACTGAGAGCACTAAGTGGCTGATAATTACTCCAATACAATTACTTATATTAATACTGAATGCTAAATCTATTTGTACCTATTGTTTCATCTCAAATCATATTTCAGCTTTTATCCGGCAATTATTGCATTGACCTCTGTGTAGGAATAAATTTGTAGCAGTGCTCTATGTAGATAACAATACAGAATGTTCATATAAATGAAGACAGACTAGCAGGGTTCTATCCATAAAGGTAATACTAAGTTATTAATGATGCATGCATAAGGCTATTCCACACGACTAGAAAGGATCCGGCAAATACAAATGGAGTCCTACAGTTATTCATATGCTAACCATTCCTACAGAGATGCTTTATGGAGTCATCGACTTCTTTTATCTGCAAAAGTTTGAAAATAAAGAGAAAAGTTTCTAAATTGTTGAAACAGAAAGTTATCATTGGCAGAGACCCCATCAGGTTGAGTACTGGGAGATGGTAGACATAGACTGGTGTTCCCTGCTGTTTGAATGAAGATTTTTTTCTTTATATTAGAATTTTGTGTTTATTTCATTCATACGTATGGTATTAGTCTAGCCGCTTGTGGTTTAACACATTTGTGAAGCTCATACTGTAATTAAGTAGGAATTGATTTTCCTGAAATTATATTAAGAAAAATATATCCTCGCATCCTGAAAAATACACTTATTCTCTGTGCTATTTTATATGATCCCTCATTCTCACTGGCTTTCGGATCATCTTTGACACTTTTGATTGAAAGTTCAGTCCTTTATTGCTTATGCTACTAAATATTGTAGCCTAAAAAACAGCCTAAAAACAATCCACCACCTTTTGTTTGTCATATTACAGGGTTTTTTTTTCCCCTTAGTGGTATTGTATGAAAATACCAAAAGCATTACTGCACATGCATGTAATACTACATGCATGTAATACTCAGAATTCCCAGTAACAAAAAGTGCCATTTAACCCTTTTAACTCACTTAAACATTACCTTTATTCTACTTTGTGAAAAGCTATTTCTCTCATACGTGACTATTTAGGTCTCCAACTCCCAGTGTCTTCAGCTGGGGATAACTGTGTGTGCTGATTTACTTGTAGCGGATAGCATATTATGTACAGATATCATATTCTTTGGAGGGACGGCAGTCAGTATTTTTTCACTCGGTTAAGTATATTTCCTTCCTTAACTAGGGTAGGGATCACTTAAGATAACTATCCCAAGTCCTATCCTCACTATTTTATCTACCGTAATTTATCATATTTGTCTCTGTATAAATCCACTTTTGCAGTACTATGACCTAAGGTTATCTAGCTAGCTCAATATCATTGGTCATATTCAAACAGTACTATACTCCGAGGTTATCTAGCTAATCCCATATCATTGGTCATTTTCTCTCTCTAAGAGTGTGATATCTGTACCTAAAATATCCTTTCTGACATCAATCCAGTACATATCAAAAAATCAACACACACAGTTATCCCCAGCTGATAATTTTAAATAACACTGGGAGTCTGACACTAAAATAAAGGTTATGTTTTAGTGAGTTAAAGGGTTAAATGGCCAGTATGGCACCCATATAACCCATCACATTTATTTTTTGGTCCAATTTTTCTTTCCATTTGGTGTGTTTAAGAATTCCCAGTAGACACCCCCTTTCTTACTGCATCATGGTAATATATGCTATTTGTCTGTTGGCATTAATCTGAAATACATTAGAGAAATAAAGCACAACAGCTACTATTTTAACATTTCTGTCCCCCATAATAACTGTTATAGCTTAAGTTATAACCACTGAAAAAAAACAAGGGCAAACAGGGCGATAACTAGCAAAGAATTGGTTCTATATCAAAATTGTAGTTGAGCCGATGTCCATTAAATCATGAATACCCTTAAATGACTGATAGACACTGTTAGACACTGTTGTCAAGGAGTTTATATTATGTTTAATACAGAATAGAGGAGCTAGTGGCTGGATAGAGGGAAGAGGCGAAATGATATTCTAGCACTGAAAAAATTAGGTATGTTCCGATTGAATTAATAAAAATAAGTTTGGGAGTTAATTTGTATTGCAGTCTGCAGAAGAGACAGCTCATTTTCTGGCTTAAAGAGAACTTTTGAGATCAAATGGTAACATTTAAGTCCATAAACTCAGCTCACCTCGCCCTTCTACGAGGATCTCCGCCCCAAAGCAGGTGCCACAATAGAAAACAAAAATTGTATTCAAGCACTCCATCAGATGGTAAAATAAAAGTCCTTGTTTATGACATTAAAATTCCATAGCACATACAAAATACATGCATAGTCTCAATCATGGTATAGAGGGGGGGAATATGTTCCCAGACCCAGAAGAGGGGAATGAGGGAGCTGATTTACTCAGCTGGAGAGACAGCAGGTTCCTTTTCAATCTGAAAGCTGGAGACATGGCTGAGCTAGAAAAACATGAATACGCACAATAATATTGGGAACAATATTGGGATAGTTGTTATGCTGTATAACAGTAGTTTTCAAAGATGTGCTTAGTTATGGTGTTTTAGGTTATCTGAAAGGTTCCCTTTAATAGGGTGTTCCCATTTTAGCAAATAAATGTTGTTTGTATAATAAAAGTTATACAATTACCCACTATAGTTTCTGTATCAATTCCTCAAGGTTTTCAAGATCTCCGCTTTTTTGTAGTGTGTGTGTAAGTGTGGGCAGGATATTATGTAAATTACCAATAGTTCTGCTTCGCTTTCTTGATATGTGAAGCCTCCTGTCTTTTACTTCATCAGCCAGACATTTCTGACTATAAAATGGCCACAGATGGAAGGTAATGTGGTCTCTAACTGTACATGAACAATCGCCAGTTAGAGATCACATGACCCTCCATCTGCGGCCATTTTATGGACAGGAAACTATGGATGATGAGCTAAAAGACAGGAGGCTTCACTTTACATAAAAAGAAAGTGAAGCAGAATAACTAATAGATGTATAATGGTAAATTACCGAATATCCTGCCCCCCACACTTACAAAAAACATGAGGAAGTGGCCAACCCCTTTAATGCAAACATACTGAGCTAAGCAGCAAAGACAATAGCATCATGTGACATTTTGGGGGCAGAGATGGGATGATATTGTAGCACTTGTCTGCTTTAGATGAGCGCACAGCCATGACAGAAGATGATGCTGGACTTCTTTAGCGGAACAGGCAAAAGTGAATATCTAAATATGCAGCAAAAAAGGTAAAATGTAAAAGGGTGCATTATGACTGGGTGGGGTGAAAGCAAAAGATGCATCAATGTGATGGTGGCTACATAAAAGGGTGTCAGTGGGTGCTAAAATGAATGGGGACATTAAATGTGATGGTGGAAGATGGAAAATAGTGTCCACAGGGGGCATTATACAGTTTGAGGGGATGGCCACAGGACAGGTGGTGTTATACATGGTGTAAAACATTGCAAAAGAAAAAAAGTTTTGCCATATTTTGACAGCTGTTTTCATACATTTTTATTCTTCTGTATACAGAACTGTGTAAGGCGTAATTTTTTTGGGAAGTTTTTATTGATACCATTTTTTAGTAAACTTTTTAGGAGGGCATTAAGAAAATTAAGAAAAAGTGATGATTCAGATATTTGGACGATCTTTTCCGTTGTCTATGGTAGCAAATAATCTTACTTATATTGTGGTAATTTTATTTAATGCTTTCTACAGAAAGGTGAGTGATTTGAATTTTTAATATATTTTATAAACAATAATTTTCTTACTCTATATTGCTTTTCTGTCTTTGGACCGACCGTTTAATCAGGAAAACTTCAATGTGCCATATTAACCGATAGTGGCAGTTACTTGCAGGTGTCTGTTAAACAGCAGACATCTGCACTGAAAGGAGAGGGCACAGCCTGTTAGCCCCCACCATACACCATTGACATGGAGCAGATGATTATTTTATGTGGGCTGATCCTCAGGGTTAATGATGTGTGGTAGGGTCTGAAGGGCTGAATCCTTTCTACACAGGGTGGCTGTTTTCTCTATTACACAGAAGTCTTTTGCCACTAATACCTATGATCAGTGCTGGCTAAAGTATGAATAATTTCTGGGCATCAGAATTTTTTCTTATAGGAAAGATTTACTTTTTTTAATGTATTAGAAAATTATGTCAATTTGATAATTTCGCATAATTACAATGTCCTATAAACTAGAGAGGATGGGGCATATTTATCATACGCTGGCGCTCGGGCAGCTGGCTGCGCAGCGTTTGTCCTACTCCATATGAAAAGTCGCCAGCAGCAGCAAGTGTGCACTGGCGTGAAGGTGGCAGATCGGGGCAAATAATTGCAAGGGCTAGCACTTGCATGGCACAGAGGTCCTGATGAATATGCCCCGATGTGTCATTTGAACCAAACAGTGAAAGACAAAAAAGATGTCTGAAAGAAAATGCGTGGAATATTAAATGGTGCTACTAGGAAGTCAAGAGCAAGCCTGCTTATTTCTCTAAAAATGTAAAAATGCAAAGCTAATAGGATGGAGGAGAGCATAAAACGGAAAGGGCATTAGTGGCCAGGGGTTATAAAGTGTCAGAGCCATTAACGTGAGCATGATACTGCATGGAAATACGAGGGGTGGAGTAAGGTACCGGGGGCAAAAGGTGTGGCCAAGGGAATACAAATTTTATTGTATCCCTTTTTCTGCAGCCTAAAAGTTGGGAGGTCTGGACTGTTATATTCACATGCCCTTATGTGGTTACTGGCACATCTCTGCTATTCAAAGACCACTGCACATTACTGTATTGTTGTGGTTATTTCCAGGATTCATGGGGAAACTATTGTGATGTGATTGGAATTCGCAATACATTTTTGAACACTTTTGTTCCAGGGGCCAGGTCATTTGTGCTAGCTGTCTCTATTATAATCCCTCTTTTGGCTACAGCTGACTCTGCATGGATGGTAGCTAAAGTAGCTTTGAACATTTGCTCGCCCCATTACTATATCTAGTGTGACATTACTACCAAAGTATAAAATATTCTTCTAATTAACACGTAGGTGCTGATTGTAGAGGTGTCATTTAAAGATAATGATGTGAAAGGTCTGTTTTATAATTAGAATTGTACGGCTATACACTACAGAACTTATATCATATTCTTGTTGAACCTGAGTTGTAATTCTTTAACCCATGATTTACTTGGCCCTATTTTGTTTCCATTTTTTATTCCCCACTTTCAAAAATTAGTAACTTTTTATTTTTGTGTGTACATTGCTGTGTAAGGGATTGTTTTCTGCATAACAAATTGTACTTCGCAGTGATGATATTTATTACCTCACGCCACGTACTGGGAAGCAGGGAAAAAATTCCAATTGCAGTGAAATCCCATTTGCAGCATTTTGTTAAGGGCTTGGTTTTTTATGGCTGTCACTTTTAGTTCCAAATGACACATCTCCTTTACTCTTTGGATTGGTACAATCATGGAATACCAAATTTATACAGTTTTATTGTGTTTTAATACATGTGAAAACATAAAAAATTTCTGTATGACAAAATTATATTTTCACCATATTCGGACACCTTTAACTTTTACATACTTCAGTACGCCGTTCTGCGTAAAGAATCATTTTTTGTAAGATGAGCTAACCTTTTCATTGATCCCATTTTGTGGATTTTTGATCACTTTTATTAAAAACTTGCTGTAGCTCCCAGCATTGTCCTGGATAGTAAATAACTGCTGTTAGCTATAACAAAATAGAATGGGTTAACAAAAATGTTTTTATTTGTATCTATCTATCTCTCTCGCTTGGTCTCTTAATGTGTCTCTGTCTGTGTCTGTCTATGTCTCCGTCTGTCTCTGTCACTGACCGTCTCTGTCATTGACTGTCTCTGACCGTCTCTGTCACTGACTGTCTCTGACTTTCCCAGACTGTCTCTCTCTAACTGCCTCTGTCTGTGACAGTCTCTGACTCTCCCAGAATGTCTCTGACGCTATCTCTGACTATCTCTAGAACAGTTTAACTCACATTTCTGAAAAATTAAAGCTCAGAGCTCATATTAATGACCTGTGGCAAAACAGCAACCAATCATGGCTCAGCTTCTAACTGTCACAGCAGAAGCAGACAATGGTCCCTGTATATGGTGGTTAATAAGTGTAGGGTTAAAACTTCGGCTCAAAACCTAGTCTATGACGTTCCCTGAGTGCAGCTGTGCAAAATTTGGTGATTGTAAATGCGGCGGTGCAGATTCCTTTAGCAGATATACATACATACATATATACACACACACCTACACTAAGCTTTATATATTAGATGCTGAGCTATTTTCCGTCACAGGGTTAAACACCAGGTAGAACAGTTTTCATACTGATAGACCAGGACTTTTGGGACAGTGATACATAACATGTTTATGATTTTATTTATTTTTATATCAGTTCTTTGGAAAGGGGGTGATTTGAACTTTTAGGGTTTTTACACCTGCTGGAGACCTGCCAGGCTGTAGGACAGCCCTCCGGTTCCCCCATACCAAGCACCGTGACACTAGCGTGCCTAGGCCGCAACCGCCAGCCACTCAGGTACTGCGGGCCCCGGCTGACTCCAGGCCCCGAGAAAAGGCTAGGCCCCGGTGGGGGATGTTGCACATTCACAGTCGGACAAAAGTGTGGTGCAAAGCCCTTAGTAAATGAGCCCCACTAAGGGCTTTGCACCCCACTTTTGTCGGACTGTGCACATTCTTCAAAGGTATTTAAGAAGTGTCTGCGCTAAGATTGTTCAACTAGAGAGAATTGAACCCTGTCCCATCAAATAATTGCAATAATGCTACACAAATGAAGAAATCATGGAAAATGAGCAAAAAATATGTGTCATGTAGCAAAAACCGATGCGATTGTGACTCACGTAACCGCTGGCTTCCATGTAACACAAATTAGGAGCCGTGTCGTCAGACAGTCCGACTGATTCGGACCGTGTGCCATATTTAACTTTCAAATTATGTTGTGCGCCCTATGTTAAAGGTGCACCACAAAAAAGATGGTGTACTCTGTCGGACTAGTGTGGGGAAGCAACAGATTCATGATTTCTGCCGCACAATCTTAGTGAATCACCGTACGCAGCATTATACACGGCAATAGGACTTTTTGTGAACTCTAGTGACTTTGTAAGTAAATGTGACCCATAATCTGAATAGTGTTAATGTGTTTCACAACATTCTGGTTGTGGATTATTAGGTCAATTTTACAGGTTTCTGTAAATACTCATACAATTGATTGGAAACTTGCAACGTGTCTTATCCTTCCAGTTGTAGATGGGATAAGCTGGATGGTATTTGCCACAAAACAGGATCTGCTCTTCTTTTAGCTTCTCATCCTGTGGTATTTAGGCTGGATTCACACTGCCGTTGCTTGTCGTAGCACAGTGGGAAAACGGCAGCGTGCTGCCCACCCCCTCTCCACAGGGATATATGGCACACGGCACCGCATGCCGCAAAAAGATGGGACATGTCTTTTTTGCTGCACCGTACAGTTCCCCTTGGGCGCCGTGCGGCCATTGCCTTCTATGGGGAGGTGTATATCGGCCGTATATACGTCGCCTGTATACACGGCCCCCATGTGGCAGTGTGAACGCACCCTTCAAAAAAAAACCTTACAATTATGCAAATGAGCCTGAGGGGCTCTGGGCTACATAGGTGTTAATAGAGACTGGAGCCCCTCAGGCTCATTTGCATCATATGTATAGCCTTTTTGCTTTAAAATAAAGGGCATAAAAAGCTAAAAGAAGAGCAGATCCTGAAGGGGGAACACACACCAGCATGTCAGTGTGCTTGGTTTACAATCCTTGATCCCAGTGGTAGATTTCCTTTAAAGAAATTATGTGAATTGAATTTATCTGCAACTCATGTTTCCAACTATATATTTAACTGCTTCTATCACCACAAGCCTGATGTGATCTGACAGATGAGATTCTTACCTTTAATATGACATCATGGTTCTAGGTACTAGAGAACTGAAGATAGAGGCATCTGAGTGGACACTCTCCGTGAAGCCATTTATAGGTAAATGGGTGAGACTTCACATACCCTACCTCAGGGGGCTAATAGTTTGATGTGGTAAAATCTGATGACAGTTTCCCATTTAGTTTAACATTTTTTATCTTATCACATTATAAGATTTTTTTTTTCATTTACAGTAAGTGGTTAAACAACAAGATTAGAGATGAGCGAACATGCTCGTCCGAGCTTGATGCTCGGTCGAGCATTAGGGTACTCGAAGCTGCTCGTGCTCGGACGAATACTTCGCCCGCTCGAGAAAATGGCAGCTCCCGCCGTTTTGCTTTTTGGCGGCCAGAAACAGAGCCAATCACAAGCCAGGGGGACTCTGCACTCCAACCAGCATGACGTGGTACCCTACACGTCGATAGCAGTGGTTGGCTGGCCAGATCAGGTGACCCTGGGATAGACTAGCCGCCTGCCCGCGCTGCTCGGATCCTTCTGTGTCTGGATGCCGCTAGGGAGAGAGCTGTGCTGGTCAGGGAAAGCGTTAGGGTGTTCTATTAGCTTACTGTTAGGCAGAGTGATTCTCAAGAACCCAACAAGCCCTCTTAGGGCTACAATAACGTTCTACTTTTTTTATTTAATTTGCATCTAGTACCATTTTGTGAGGAATTAGCAGGGGGACTTGCTACCGTTGTGTTTAGCTCTTAGTGGCACAATATCCATAGCAAAGACCGAAGTGGGAAAATTTAGTAGGGGTGGGATTTCAATTAGGCACTAACTCAGTGTCATCTATCTGGCATAGTAGTGTGTGCTTGATACTTGGCTAGAAAATAGCCAAGGAGAATACAAAGAGCTACTTACGCCTACAGTAGCGTTCTATATATTTGATTTTTGGTTGATCTGCGGTGGCTGTACTTTCTGCAGTGCATGTACTAGCCAATTCTGAGCAATTTGTAGTGAGACATTGCGACCGCTGTGTTCTGCGCTAGTGACGCACATATCATAGGAAAGACCGAAGTGGGAAAATTTAGTAGGGTTGGATTTCAATAGGCACTAACTCAGGTATCTCATCTGGCATAGTAGTGTGTTTGATACTTGGCTAGAAAATAGCCATAGGAGAATACAAAGAGTTACTTACGCCTACAGTAGCGTTCTATATATTTGATTTCTGGTTGATCTGCTGGTGGCTGTACTTTCTGCAGTGCATGTACTAGCTAATTCTGAGCAATTGTAGTGAGACTTGCGACCGCTGTGTTCTGCGCTTAGTGACGCACATATCCATAGCAAAGACCGAAGTGGGAAAATTTGTTAGGGTTGGATTCAATTAGGCACTAACTCAGTGTCTCTCATCTGGATAGTAGTGTGTTGATACTTGGCTAGAAAATAGCCATAGAATAGGATAGCATTGTTTGGTTTTAAAAACTCAAAAAAAACAAAAAACACAAAAAAAAAACAAAAAAACACAAAAAAAACCAAAAAAAAGTAAAAAAAAATAAAGTTATAACTCTCATTTTAAAAATTTTAACCCGAGGGCTAGGGTAGAGGACGAGGGCGGGGACGTGGGCGTCCAACTACTGCAGGGGTCAGAGCCGTGGTCCTGGGCGGGGTGAGACACCACCTGCTGATGAGGGAGCAGGGAACGCCGCAGAGCTACTACACCCCTAGGTTCATGTCTGAAGTTACTGGGACTCGTGGTAGAGCACTGTTGAGGCCAGAAACCGTGCGAAAGGTGAGTCGTGGATTCTGACAATGCTTCGAGCAATTTGTCCACCAACAGTCAGTCTTCCACGCAGTCCACCCATGTCACCGAAATCGCCACTCTCCAGCTCTGCACCTCAGCTCCTCCCCCCCGTCTGCCCCCTCCCAGGAAAATTTGGCATTTGAACGGCATACTCTGAGGAACTGTTTTCTGGACCCTTCCCACAGGCACAAACATTGTTCGGTTGTGCTGCTGAGCAATTTTCCGATGCCCAGGTTTTCCACCAGTCACAGTCTGTGGGTGATGAAACCTTCTTGACGTAGTGGAATGTGTAAAGAGGTGTCGACGATGAGGAGACACGGTTGTCAACAGTGGGGAAGTGTTTGTCAGGGAGGAAGTCCGGGGGGGAGCAGACTGAGGGATGGAGGATGATGAGGTGACAGACCCAAGCTGGGTTGAGAGGCCGGGTGAACACAGTGCTTCTGAGACGGAGGAGAGTCCTCGACCAGAACAGGTTGGAAGAGGCAGTGGTGGGGCCAGAGGGAGGCAGGGCCAGAGCTGGTGCATCAGCGCCAATGTGTCAACTAGTGAAGCTCCCGTGGCGAGGGCTTTGCGGCGCGAGGCTAGATCTTCAGAAGTCTGGAGGTTCTTTAAGGAAACACCGGATGACCGACGGACTGTGGTGGTGCAACATTGCCAAACCAGGCTCAGCAGGGTTCCACCACTACTAGCTTAATACCACCAGTATGCGCAGGCATATGAATGCTAAACACCCCACTCAGTGGCAACAAGCCCGTTCACCTCCGGCCGTGCACACCACTGCTCCTTCCCCTGTGTCAGCTGCTAGTCAGCCCCCTGCCCAGGACCCTGCCACAAAAACCCCATCGTCGCCTCCACGATCCTCCAACAGCATCCACCAGCGTTCAGCTCTCCATACCCCAGACGCTGGAGCGGAAACGCAAATATAGTGCAACCCCACCCGCAAGCCCAAGCCCTTAATGTGCACATCTCCAGATTGCTAGCTGAGCCGATGCTGCCATAGGCTAGTAGAGACCGAGGCCTTTCGCAACCTCATGGCGGCGGCGCCCCTCGGTATTCGGTCCCCAGCCGCCACACTTTTCCCGATGTGCCGTCCCAGCCCTGCACCAGCACGTGTCAGACAACATCATCCGTGCCCTGACCAACGCGTTTCTGACAAGGTCCACCTGACCACGGACACGTGGACGAGTGCTGCCGGGCAGGGCCACTATATATCGGACGGCACATTGGGTTAACTTGGTGGAGGCTGGGACCGAGTTGACCCTGGGGCTGCTCATATACTGCCGACGCCGAGGATTGCGGGGCCTACCTCGGTCCAGGTGTTTCAGGCCTACTATGCCTCCTCCTCCCCACCCCTCCCCACTCCTCTCCGAACTATATCCGTGGGCACGGCGCATCAGTCGGTAGCTCTAGGCACAGCAGCAGTGCCGTCGCTAAGCGACAGCAGGCGGTGCTCAACTGCTGAGCTAGGCGACAAAAGGCACACCGCCCAAGAGCTATTACAGGGCATCACGGCGCAGACTGATCTGTGGTGGCACCCGCTGAACCTCAAGCCGGGAAAGGTTGTGTGTGACAACGGCCGTAACCTGGTGGCGGCTCTGCAACTGGCAGACTGACACATGTGCCATGCCGGCCCATGTGTTAAATCTGATAGTTCAGCGTTTCCTCAAGACATACCCCAATCTGTCTGATTTGCTCACGAAGGTGCGCCGCATCTGTGCGCATTCAGAAGTCCAGCCCAGATGCTGCCACTCTCAGGGCAGAGCAGCGCCGCCTCCAACTGCCCGCTCACCGACTGTTGTGCGACGTGCCCACGAGGTGGAATTCAACACTGACCATGTTATCCAGAGTTTACCAGCAGCGCAGAGGATTGTAGACTGCCAGATGTCAACTTCCACCAGAACTGGTAGTCAGGTCAGTCAGCTCTCAAGTCTACAATGAGGAGTGGACGTGGTGGAGATACTGTCAGGTGCTGAGTAACTTTGAGGAGTCAACACAGATGGTCAGTGGCGATGCCGCCATCATCAGCCTCACCATCCCGCTGCTTGGCCTGTTGAAAAACTCTCTGGTCAGCATGAAGGCGAAGCTTTGCGCTCGTCACAAGAGACAGGGAAGAATATTCCCTTGTTGATGCCAAAGCACCCTCAGGTCTGTTCTCAGCGCATATCGGAGGAGGTGGAGGTGGAGGAGGATGAGGAGGAAGAGGAGGAGAATGTTGGCGAGACACAAGAGGGGACCATTGTGAGGTCCTTTACTGTTCAGCGTGTATGGGCAGAAGAAGAGGAGTTGGAGGAGTTGGAGGAGGAGGAAATGGACAGTCAGGCCAGTGAGGGGAGTGAATTCTTACGCGTTGGTACTCTGGCGCATATGGCAGATTTCATGCTAGGCTGCCTATCCCGTGACCCTCGCATTCAAAGAATTTATCCAGCAACGATTACTGGGTGTTCACTCTCCTGGACCCACGGTACAAGCAAAATCTTTCACTCTCATCCCTGCAGAGGAAGGAGTGTGGAGAATGCCATGAATACCAGCAGGCCCTGGTGCACAATGAAACAAGTATTTAGCTTCTGACAGCGCAGCGGCAGAGGCGTATCTGCGGGACAAGTAGCGAGGGAGAGTAGGCGAGCAGGCAGCTTGTCCGCACTGGCAAGGGTACGTTACAAGGCTTTTGCCAGCTTTATGTCACCCCAGCAAGACACTGTCACCTGTCCCCAGTCTCGGCAAAGTAGGGCTGATCTTTACAGAAAGATGGTGAGGGAGTACGTAGCTGACCATACCATCGTCCTAAATGATCACACAGCTCCCTACAACTACTGGGTTTCAAAGCTGGAACTGTGGCACGAATGGCGCTGTACGCCTTGGAGGTTCTTGCCTGCCCTGCCGCTAGCGTCTTGTCGAGCGGTTTTCAGTGCAGTGGTGGCATCATCACGCATAAGCGTACACGCCTGTCGACTGACAGCGCTGACAGGCTGACGCTTATTAAAATGAATAAAGGCTGGATTTCTCAGAATTCTCCATCTCCACCAGGTGAAGGAAGCTCAACCTGAATAATTGATCCACTCCTCCTCCTCCTCATTTTCCTCCTTCTCCTCCTCTTGTACAGTAAAGCAGAGGAAAATGGCTATTTTTACAGGGCCCACTGGCTCTTGCTATAGTACTTCATGCATTTAATTTTTCTGGAGGGCCACCTACCCGGTCCTCGTTTTGAAACAATTTTTGTGATGCCACATACAGGCACTCAATCTATTCCATTTTACTGCAGGCCACCTATCTGTCCTCTGGTTTTGAAACATTTGGGACTGCCACATACAGGCACTCATCTATTCCATTTTACTGGAGGGCCACCTACCTGCTCCTCTGGTTTTAAAAATTTTTGGGACTGCCACATACAGGCACTCAATCTATTCCATTTTACTGCAGGGCCACCTACCTGCTCCTCTGGTTTGAAACATTTTTGGGACGCCACATACAGGCACTCAATCTATTCCATTTACTGCAGGGCCACCTACCTGCTCCTCTGGTTTGAAACATTTTTGGGACTGCCACATACAGGCACTCATCTATTCCATTTTACTGGAGGGCCACCTACCTGTCCTCTGGTTTGAAAAATTTTTGGGACTGCCACACAGGCCTCAATCTATCCTTTTACTGGAGGGCCACCTACCTGCTCCTCTGGTTTGAAAAATGTTTGGGACTGCCACATACAGGCACTATCAAATTAAATTGTCTCCATAGCAGCCTCCACACGTGTCTCCATTGCTACCTCCAAAAGTCGTCAATATGCTGCCCTCCATACATCGTCCCTTTATCAAACGAGGTGTGTCAGGCAGAATTGGGTTGTTTCATGGATCCACATCAAAGTTGTTAACTTTGTCGCCACCCTGCTGTGTTATCCACAAAATATACTGGCAAACTTTTACCATTTAGGGATATTATTTCAGCGCTTCTTGCGCATCTGTTTACATTCCCTCACCCGGCATATCCTAAACTTTAAGAACGCTACTACACTTGATCTTATACAAAAGGTTCTTAGAAGTGCTGTGCGGAGAGTAGCTAGAGACAGGGCTTGGATTGGCGAAAGCCGCCTGGCAGCGGAGCGCCGCTCCATGCGCATCATGCGCTTTTGCGCATCTGTTTACATTCCCCTCACCCGCCAATCCCAAACTTATAAGAACGCTACTACACTTAACTTGGTGCAGGTGGGACCGAGTCTGACCCTGGGGCTGGTTATACTGCCGACGCAGAGAATTGCGGGGCCTACCTCGGTCCAGGTCTCAAGGCCTACTACTGAGGGTTATTATATTTTAAACTGTATTCGAAAGGAGACTGGCAGCCAGTGCAGCGACTGGCTATGAACTGTAAGCATACATGGTCCCCTTATCAAACGAGCTGTGTCAGGCAGAATTTTGGGTTGTTTTCATGGCTTCCATGTTAACTTGTCGCCACCCCTGCGCGGTAATCCACAAAATAACTGGCAAACTTTTATCATGTACCGATATTATTTGAGCGTCTTGCTCACCTCTTTGGTTCCTCTCTGACACATTGGTTTGAAGCCTGAGTCCAATTAGGTATGTCGCCATGCCACCTAGCCTGCTGCCGCTGCCTCTGCATGCCGTCCCCTATAGTGTCAGGGTCAATTATTGCATGTTTTAGATGCTATCTAGCTTCATTCTGTCACTCTGTCATGGCCATGCTGTTGCCATAATTTTGGCATAATGGTGCGATTAGGCAGCTCAGAGGCATCCATGCATGCTGCCCCTGCCTGTTTCTGTCATTTCCGTGGTGTTTCCATCTTTTCTGAGGTTCCCAGGTGTTTGGCAAGCTTCCTGTGCAGAGCCTTGGTCCCCTTGAAAAATGCTCGAGTCTCCCATTGACTTCAATGGGGTCGTTTTTATTCGAGACGAGCACTCGAGCATCGGGAAAAGTTCGTCTCGAATAAACGAGTACCCGAGCATTTTAGTTTTCGCTCATCTCTAAACAAGATGCATCACCATCTTGTAGAATTCATCATTGTTTTATATTTTCATCAATGGAGCTCAATGAGTTCTTGTTTTTCTTTAGCTAAGATGCTTACCGAGCTGGATAAACAGTGCATTGGCTATATAGAATGATTTATTATGGATGGGCATTTTGTAACATTTGAAAATATGGAAAAAGGGGAATATAATTTTTTTGTAAGTATTCTAAGCTTTTTTTTGCATTGTCACTGTTGGTCTTTGCTGCAATAGAAACTCTGCTTTTGCCATAGCGCATATGTACAGGTATTCTGTGGATTATGATATGTGTACATCTAAATCAAATAACCGCGAATAAATATAGGTAAAATAGAGGAAGAATAGAAAAGAAGTCTAGTATTAGCAATGAAAAGTTTAATATTGTAATGCTCGCACTTTCCTTCTTCAGTTGTAGGCTATCCTCTACTATCAGAATGTAATCTTGGTTATTACATCTGCAGGCTTTAAGCTGATGGCCATCTATAGAACCACAGTATGGCTCTTGAGTTAAAGCTTTGGTTGACTATCAAGTCTTGTAAGATAATATTATTTTGTAGGTTCACACTGTAAGACTGTCAACAAGGATTAACCTCATAGCTTATGAGCAAAATGTACAGTGAAGTACAGTGAATAAAAAAAAAAATTGTATTCTATTTTCATATGTTAGATCGTTAATGTTTTAACATGTATTATAATAATCTGGATTAAAGGGGTGTCCTCTTCAGCAAGTATTTGATATGGTTGTGTTAGGAAAAGTTAGCCAACTTTCAATATGCTCTCTGTATCATTCATCATAGTTTTCTAGATCTCTGCTTGCTGTCCTGCTGTAGAAAGCTTCTTTGTTTACTTCTAGTGGATAGAATCTGTCCATGTGATGTGATGTAAATGCTATTATTACAGAGAGTAACAGGAGCTGTGTGATAGTAACGGCTTGTGCACCTGTATATTCATCACATCACATGGACAGATTTCTATCCACTGGAAGTAAATAAAAGTGTCTATAGAATTACAGCAAGCAGAGATCTTAGAAAAACCATGAGGAATTGATACAGAAAGATATTGGAAAATTATATAACTTATTACACAAACAATATCAATTATTTGGTGAAAGTGGACAACCCCTTTAATGTCTCCACCTTTTATTAATATTAGAAACATGTGACTAGACGCCATTTAACAAATAAAAGCGTTTGCAGTTCTTTCTGGCAACTTTATTTTTCAGTCCAAATTTTTATACCACAATGTTTTGGTATTATTCAGATAGGATTTGTGCAAATGCTTTAGGCTGGTATGAAAAAAAAAAACACAGCAAAGTAAGAATAGTGTAAAAAAGAAGGGTTAATATGGTTAATTTGTTAAAACTGCACACACTACAGTGAAGAGGATATGACCACAGTATCGAGTACACAGCGATATATGATGCAAGGATTCCCTTCTTTCTGCTTAATCCAAATATTAGATCGCTATGGACATGTGTCATCTTAAATTGCCCTTTTTTTTTATTGAAGGAACTTGGCAGAGAGACTGATCTAAACATCTTGGAGAATAAATCCTAAGCTTCAGTGAATGAATTCTGGCTTGCTTTAAACAACATTCACATGTAAATGGGCATGTGCACAGCACCATTTTAGGAGAATCGGTGCTCCCTGATGACATCACGGAGACACAACGATCCTCCCAAAATGGCGGCACCACGCACTGCTAGACTAGGTGTTGTGGCATTTAAAGGGTTAGCACCTGTGATCAGGGCTGGTGCTACTGGTGGCGGTTTCAGATATACATTTGACCAGATTTTCACTTTAGGCCAAACCCAAAACTTTCTGGGGTCCCCCTCATCACTACTGTGATGTCTGTTGTCCTCTGATAAAACTTTGTATTTATTATGCTGCTAAAAAGTAAGTAAAAAATGATCATTAAAAAAAATTCAATTCTTATAATGACACAACAAAAATATATGTGTGATCTAAGAAATTTCAAATGTAGATAGTTCACTTCTAGTTTTCTGTGGAACGGAAAAACCATTTACTCAGCAGTTCTGCAAAGTATTACAGTCATAGACTTGTGTAACTATGGTCATAAATTATTGTTTCCATTGTATCAATCGAATGACATCGCAACATAAAGTGAAAGGACACAGAGTATTAGAAGCAGAGGTGGAGATCGCTCCTGGAACCGGTGCGGTGGGAGTCCGGGCTCCGCTTCAAGTATGTAAGCTGGCAGCACGCAGAATATAAACACATTCTTCTAGTTTCTGATGATTTTGCACTAGAGGTTAAAACATAGACAGTTATTTATCATTTTTAGTATTAATCGTTTAAAGAGCTTTGCATTTGTGATTCCATATAATAGTCCACAGGGGGGTAATATGAGGTTTCTGGAGCAGGCCCCCCCCCCTCCCCCAAATTGGAATAGAAACCTAACCTAATCGTACATATTATAATAATGATCTCTGAACACAGAAGCAGAGTTTCTCTCCCAGGCTCTAAGACTTTAAAGACACTTTAACCTTTTCACCTTTTATAGTAATTTTCAGTCCAGACATTGTACTACATAGGTACTTAGGAAATGTAAAGTTTCAAACATGGTTGGAATAGAAGTCAAAGGTTGTGTGCTCTTGACTGACAGATATTATCGCTGTAATACCCCCACGGGAACACTCGCTTACCTCTCTGTGCCTCTCTGGATACATTCATCTGCCATTAAGGTCATCTGGCGAGCTCCTTGGGTCCATCTAAATGCCAGGTATGGGTTATTAATAGCACAACATGGGTTTTTTATACAAACTATTCACAGTAAAGGATTTCTGTTTATTACAACAGGTTTAGTAGATCGGCCACGGGCTTGTAGATGTGGGGGTTATTTTAATTTTCTATTACATAAGCTTTTGTTTAGTAGGAAGGAATATTGGAGCATAGTCTAATAAACAACATACATGACAATGATTACCTGCCCACTACCTACAATTCAAATCGCAGAAGACGTAAAAAAAGAAACAAAACGAAAGTAAAAACAAAGTCCAATCTACAACAAAACTTGGTCACACACACACTTCACTTCTACATGTCATCCCCCAAAATTTTTCCCCATAAGTAGGTGAAGTATTCATCTATCTCAGTCTCATAAGAGATTGATAAAGTGAGTTACACATGCGATTTCCCCAATTAGGTGGGGATTGGAGGAATAGGGGACATATGTTACCTTTAAAAAAACACATTTCTCCTTATTTGGCCTATTAGATATGTGCATCTTAAATTAAGATACGTTCCAGGGTGAATTTAGGCTCTCTTCTGCTCTCTTCTATAGTACAACACCCCCTCCACCCCATCCAGTAGTATATCACTCACCGGCCACTTTATTAGGTACAACCTGTCCAATTGCTGTTAACACTTAATTTCAATCAGCCAATCACATGGCGGCAACTCAGTGCATAAAGGCATGTAGACATGGTCAAGACAATCTCTTGCATTCAAAACCGAGCATCAGTATGGGGAAGAAAGGAGATTTGAGTGTTTGAACGTGCCATGGTTCTTTGTTCCAGAAGGGCTGGTCTGAGTATTTCAGAAACTGTGATCTACTGGGATTTTCACGCCACAACCATCTTAGGGTTTACAGAGAATGGTCGAAAAGAAAAAAAAAACATCCAGTGAGCGGACAGGTCTGTGGCGGAAATGCCTTGTTGATGCCAGAGCGTCAGAGGAGAATGGGCAGACTGTTCGAGCTGATGAAAGGCAACAGTGACTCAAATCACCACCCGTTACAACCAAGGTAGGCAGAAGGCATCTCTGAAGCAAGTCGTACGAGCTTTGCAGGCAGATGGCTACAGCAGTAGAAGACCACACCGGGTCCTACTCCTTAAGCTAAGAACACGAAACTGAGGCTACAATTTGCACAAGCTCATCAAATGGACAGTAGAAGATTTGTAAAAACGTTGCCTGGTGCTGATGAGTCTCTGATTTCTGCTGCGACATTCGGATGGTAGGGTCAGAATTGGCGTCAAGTCACAACATGAACAATGGATCCATCCTGCCTTGTTATCAACGGTTCAGGCTGGTGGTGGTGGTGTCTTGGGTGGGGAATATTTTCTTGGCACTTTTTGGGCCCCTTGGTACCAATCGAGATCGTTGCAACCCCACAGCCTACCTGAGTATTGTTACTGACCATGTCCATCCCTTTATGACCACCATCTGATGGCAACTTCAGCAGGATAATGGCCATGTCATAAAGCTGGAATCATCTAGACTAGTTTCTTGAACATGACAATGAGGTCCCACTGTACTAAATGGCCTCACAGTCACCAATCTCAATCAATAGAGCATCTTTGGGATGTGGTGGAACGGGAGATTGCATCATGGATGTTGCAGCGACAAATCTGGCGGCAACTGTGTGATTGCCATCATGTCAATATGGACCAAATATCAGGGATGCTTCCAGCACCTTGTTGAATCTATGCCACGAAGAATTGAGGCAGTTTGAAGGCAAAAGGGGGTCCAACCCGTACTAGCATGATGTACATAAAAAGTGGCCGGTGAGTGTATATGGTTATTTTTTTAAGTAGGCAGGTTTTCCTTGCAGTATCATACACACAGTGCTGACATTGTGGTTGTAAGAGACACTATTTTTAGGTGTCAGGTCCGGCTTTAAGAGGTGACTGTGGTCCTGAAGCTGTTCCCCCCTTCTGGCTTCAGGTGGTGCTGCTTCTGAGGCAAGAGACTCAACTGGCCTCATGGAGGTGCACTTTGGAGACATTTACAATGTGCTTGACCTCAACATTCTTGTGGTGTTAATCTTTATTAAGGTAAAAACTACCATGGTGTTTTAGTTGGCAAGATTTTCTTAAGAAAATGCCAGTAAAAGAAAAATTCATGAAACTCAACTCAGTTCTCCTCTACTTATTAGTGTTACTTCACTCATCATCACACAATAATTGGAAACAAGCAATAGTTAATATCCATAAAATGAATGTGAATCCATTCAATGAACAAACATTGATCATATCTTTTGCCAGCAGAGATACATCCGGTTTGACTTAGAAGCATTGAGATATTCAAACCTGTGCATGGGTGACCCTAGGTGTCGACTACTAAACGATTTTTGTATTTTGGGGTTAAATATGGTCAGGAAATAGTATAGTATATATAGGTAGCACTGATACCATTTGACTTCTTAATCTAACTGAGAAACCTTTTGATGGTTTTACCCGATTTTAAAATTTTCAATTATGCTATAACTAAAGTGCAGAAGGATCTTAGAATCCTGAAGTGGTTAACGATAGGGCTTGGCGACCGTGGGGAGAGGTCAGTGGCAAAGTCAGTGGAGTTTTGGCGGGCAAAAGCAGGTGGGGAGCTGATTGGTGGTTTGGACACTGCAGAGGAGGGGCAGTGTGTGAAATAAGGGAAAAGGGGGGGGGTGTAGGTGTCTCACCTTTTCAGAAGTCAGGACGCCCCGCCCCCCCCCCCCCCTCCCTCCAAAAAAATGGTTAATGGTTTCCTATGATGTAAATGTTGCTGTTATTTGAAAAATAGAAAAGAAAAACCCATACCCAAAAACAGCAACATTTTACAATCACAGGAAACCATTACCATTTTTTGGGGGAAGGGGGGGCGGGTGTCCTGACTTCTGAAAAGGTGAGACACCTAACCCTACCCCCCTTCCCCAAAAAATGGTAATGGTTTCCTATGATGTAAATTTGTTGTTGTATTTGGGTACTGGGTTTTTTTTCTTTACTATTTTTCATGTGCACACGCTGGCGGGTCAGGACCTCGGGAAGAAGGGCAGCTTGGCGCCTCATGCTCGGGCTTCAGGCAAGCTGCACTTAGAGTAGGGATTTGGGTTTAAGGGCAAAGGTCAAAATGGTAATAATAATTATTACAGGCGGTCCCCTACTTAAGAACACCCGACTTAAAGACGACCCCTAGTTACAAAAGGACCCTCTGGATATTAGTAATTTACTGTATTTTAGCCTAGGCTACAATACACAGCTTTAAACAGTTATAAAGGCGTTTGTAATGAATCTTATGTTAATCCTTAAGACAACCCAACATTTTTAAAACGCAATGTCACAGAGACCGAAAAAAACTCTTGCTGGGGCATTATAAAAATAACAGATCCGACTTACATACAAATTCTACTTAAGAACAAACCTACAGACCCTATCTTTTACATAACCCGGGGACTGCCTGTAATGTTAAATTGTGTTGAATAAAGCTGTGGCCACCCCCACAATTTCCAAACATATCATTGTTAGGTTGTTTTTACTTGGAATGTGAGGTTGCTTGCCCGCGGGTGGTAATTGGGGTAAATATGGTCCCCGCAGTCTTTGAAGTTGTGATTTATCATTCACATGTCTATGAGTATAATAAACTTTGTAATAAGACTTTTTTTTTACTGTACAAAAAAATCTAAGTTTCTATAATCTATCTGGCTTATCAGATGGTCATCAAAAGATTGTAGAGATTGAGACACAAATATCTACACAAATGCATCATAATATTCTTCATTAGAGAAAATCATTTTAGTTTGTACTTTTTTGACAGATTGTTGCCCTCTTGTGGTAATACTGCTGTAGCACACATCTGTGGCAGATATTCCGGTAATAAAGCGTTCTGGTGATTTTTTGAAAATTGTGTTGATGACTTTCATCCATATGTTCTCTGTCTGCACCACATTTTACTGGAAGGGATGTTATCTTTATACAAACCATGTCTGGAACCATTAGTAGCATTACAAACATTAAAATACAAATATTATCTTAAATATGTAATGATTATGGGGAGGTTTCCATCAGATTCTGCAGCTATAATCATGATTACATTGTTACTTTATTGTAGTTAATCTTGATGAGAGTATGCTATAGCAGTATGAATAAAATATTTTCAGTTGTCAGGACACGATCACGAACAGTTAAATTTAAAACTTGATCGCAATCAGCTTTGAGTGGTTTTTAGGTGCAGTTTTGTTAATTTAACAGGTTAAAAGACATGAACTGGACAGGTGAATTTGATTTTGAAGGAAAACAGATATCATTCCTCACAGGTGAGCTGAGTGAGTGTGTATAGGTGAGCTGAGTGAGTGTGTATAGGTGAGCTGAGTGAGTTGTACAGGGAGGTTCATTGTCAGGGCCGGCTCCAGGTTTTAGTGGGCCCCTGGGCGGACAGAGCCTAGTGGGCCCTCTGTGGGCACGCCCCCAGTGGCACAGTGCCCCCTTTCCACCTGCGGACACACGACCACCCCCCCTTCCACCTGGCAAAAACACTCACACCCCCCCTTCCCCTCCGGGCACACTGACCCCCAACTTCCCCCTGCGGACACACTGACCACCCCCCCTTCCACCTGCAAAAACACTCACACCCCCCCTTCCCCTCCGGGCACAACTGACCCCCCCCCCACCTCCCCATGCGGGACACACTGACCACCCCCCTTTCAAACTGCGGACACACTGACACCTGCGGAACAACACTGACCACCCCCCTTCCACCTGCGACTAACTCTGACACCCCCTCCCCTCCGGGCACACTGACCCCCCCCCCAACTCCCCCTGCGGAAACACTGACCCCCCTAACCCCCTGCGGACACAATGACCCCCCCCCCTTCCGCTGCAGACACACTAAACCCCCCTGTGACACAATGACCCCCCCCCCCCTGCTGACACATGACCCCCCTCCTTCCCTGTGGACACACTGATCCCCTCCCCCTGCGGACACACTGACCCCATCCCTCCCCCCTCGGACACACTGAACCCCTCCTCTCCCTGCAGACATACTGAAAGCCCCTCCCCCCCCCCCCTTCGGGAAAGAAAAAAAAGAATTCAACCGTTCCTGGTTCCCCCGGAGCTTCGCCTGCAGCTGTCTTCGGCCTGGGCCTCCCGTACGCGCCGGCTCTGAACCTGGCACACGTGATCCGATGACGTCATCATGTGTGCCGGCTTCAGAGCCGTCGCATACCCTGCGGAGAACCGGGACAGGTGAGTTTTAGATTCGCCTCTATGCTGCGCTCCCGACCAGCGCAGCATGAGAGCAGAAAAGTGATCGATCCGAATGGTGATCAATTGTACCAGTGTCTTATAGCTACGCTGGTACAACTGATCCGGGGGCCCGAGTGGGCCCCTCAGTATCCGGGGCCGGCACTTGCCCGGGTTGGCCAAGTGCTGGCGCCGGGCCTGAGTGGTGTGGTGTGTGGTATAGGTGAGCTGAGTGAGTGTGTATAGGGAGCTGAGAGTGAGTGTGTATAGGTGAGCTGAGGTGTATGTGGATGGTGATGCAGCGCTGTTGTGTATGTGGATGGATGATGCAGAGCTGAGTGTGTATGGGATGGATGATGCCGGATGAGTGTGTATGTGGAATGGATGATGCAGGGTTGAGTGTGTAATGTCATGTCTAGCGTGTGCTGTGCTTTCAGTGCAACCAAACAGGAATATTTTAATTGGTTGTAAAAATATATTTCCTTTTTTTGGAAGCCAAATCTGGGGTGCATACTATTAGTAGAAGCGTCTTATAGTCCGAAAAATATGGGTAACATTTCCTTACAAAACTATATGTATTTATTTCTGAAAGTGAACAACCCCTTTAAAGTGAACATACATGCTGAGAGTGCAGTTACAGTTGCGCTTAACCTACATCTTTATATGTTTTGAGGTGGTTTTAGGATAGTTTCTTATTTAATTTAAAAGTGAAGTACATGACCTAACAGGTGAATGAATCTGTTTTCCTCAAAATCAATTTCACTTGTCCAGTCATGTCTTTACTGTTAAATTAACAAAACTGCACCTAAGCCTTAACTATTATATTCACAACTGCTTTAGACCTTCATTAATTAATAGAGCCCCCATTGTCCCTATTCAGTAGACCACCCCTCAAAATATTTATGGCTTTAAAAAAATATCTTGTCCTGCTTCCACAAATCATAGCATCATATGTGGGACTTCTTTTTGTCCCACCATAGATGTTCTCCTCTCGCTGTTATTGGGTAATGTACCCATGGCTTCCATATTCATTGTGTGTTTATGAGTGATCGGCTATGAGAATGTCACAGAGATGCTGCAGAACCGTTTTATTCCAGCGACAAAAAGTACGACTGCGCATGTGCTGGGCGTGTTGGCAGGCTAGCCTCTGCTAGGAGATTGTTACACATAAGCTCCCTTAGCAGGGGGTGCACCAGTCACTTGTAGGGAACTGCCGTACACTACACCATGACCTTTTGGCCACAACACAAACATATGCCCTACCACATCGTATATGTTTTACATGTCTGTGGCATGATCCGATATCTACAGAGAGGGTGAAGTGTGCCCGCCTAATGCACAGTAAAACTTACAGTCTAATGAATTTAAACATCACTTTTGAAAAGGGAGACCTGGCCAATAATAAAAAAAGGAGAAACGCCAAAATATTTGGTTATTGAAAGGTGTGGTCTCACTATAAACTATCAATCCTTTTGGTAAATCTTTTGCTAAAGTGGTAGACAGGGATAAAAGAAAATGTGTTAAAAATATGCAAGTGATTTGTCTAATGGTCTAATCCCCCCATAGGATTGTGGCACCCGGTCACAGTACGCTCAGCTCCATGTGTGCTCCTCCGGTTGCAGCTTGGGCAAAGGTGGCAAGCAATCTAAAACCATCACCAAAGTCAATAAAGAGGTTCTGTAAGGATTAGAAAATAAATAACTTTAACTAGACTTAGGTAGGTGAGGGTGACAAACTGTAATATCTGATTGTGCAACGGACAAACTTATACCCTATCTTTATATCATAATAATAACTAATCGATGTACAGTATATTTACACAGACATGACATCTTTTTATTAGTGGGAACAAAAGGAAGGTGAAATACAAACTACAGTAGCTCTGCTGGTACCGACCGCTTCCCTGAGTTACAAAGATATCCCTTAGCATACAAACAGCTGAGGGCTCCTGTTACTGGCACACTAACAACTTGAGCAGGAAATAGTAAAAATATACCCCTTTCTCGAAAGGAACCTGACAGTTAATAATACAATCCTTATTTATATAGTGCCTACAGATGAGCGTTACACAGAGATTGCCACAGAGCCTTAGTGGGCCCCTTCGTGGGCCGCCCTCCAGTGGCCACACTGACCCCCCCTCCCTCCTGGGTACACACTGACCCACTCCCCCCTGCGAACACACTGACTCCCCCCTCCCCCTGCGGACAACCCAGACCCCCTCCCCCTGGGGACAACACTGACCCACCCCTCCCCCTGGGGACACATGACCTCCATCCCCTGGGACACCTGACATCCCCTCCCCTGGGGACACACTGACCTCCCCTCCCCCTGGGGACACACTGACCTCCCCTCCCCCTGGGGACACACTGACCTCCCCCTGGGAAAAAAACCTTTCCTGGTTCCCCCGGAGCAGTGCCTGCAGCTGCCTTCTTTCTTCGGCCTGGGCCTCCCGTACATGCAGCCCTGAAGCGGCACGCGTGCTCTGAGACGTCACCATGTGGATGGCTTCAGAGTAGGGGGAGCGCCACTTCGGGGGAAACAGGAAAGGGTGAGTTAGATTCTCTCCCGACCTGGCAAGCATAGAAGCAGAAAAGTAAGAAAAGTAATCGATCCGGATGGTGATCAATTGTACCGTGTCTTTTAGCGAATGATCCAGGGCTCGAGTGGGCCCCTCCAGATCCCAGGGTCCGGGCACTACCGCGTGGCCGGGTGCTGGCGTGGCCTGCCATGGGGATCACAATTAATCAACTACAGTATGTTTTGGAGAGTGGGAGGAAACCGGAGGACCCGAGGGAAACCCACACAAAAACACGGAGAAACATACAACTTTGCAGATGTTGACCTGGATGGGACTTGAACCCAGGACCTAGTGCTGCAAGGCTGTAGTGCTAACCACTGAGCCCACAGTTATACCCCTTTCACAGGGGTGTGTGTGAGAGCCATCCAGTAGTGACACCGGCAAGCTGTGATCCAAGAGGGTCGTTAATAGGTAATAGGTAAGTTCCTTTAAGCAAACCCGTCACCAGGAATGTGATTTTTTAGCTGGTGACAGGTACCAATATCCTATGCTATGCTGATTTTAATAGGCTTTACATTGTAAATCATTTAGTACTTTATAAAACTTTTATCATTACCTGGTCCCTGCCAGTAGTGTGTGGCAAAGTCTCGAGGAAGGAGGGAGGCTCAGGGGCCGCGTTAGTATCCTGGGTGCTGTGTTCTCAGTTCCTGCCTGCCTGCTCAATGCACATGACAGGATGAGTCAAGGCCAGAGCCTCCTGATGTATACAGCTAGTGGAGGTTATGGGGATGCGTCATGATAAATGTCCCAAATCAGTCTCAGAACTCCGTTTCCCAGTCGTGCCTCCTGTACCTATCCAGAGTTGCCATGGTCATGTCACCTGCATAGTATATGTCTGCAACTGCTGTAGCACTGAAATAGGCCACCTGGCCACAGGACAGACACTAGAGGTAAGGAAGGACAGCATGCCCACAGCAAAACCAGAGGGAGGGCAGTAAAGCTGCTTTCTTATTTACAACCCCCACCACAGTCTTGAAATGAAGAATGCTTGCACTGGCTCTGCATATTATACAATGATCTATTGTCGCTAGGCTAAATTTACGAAATAATTTCAAGGTTTTAGTTCACGGTGACCTCTATGCTAGTGGGCGTGGCATCACATGACATCTTTCAACCGCCATAGCACAGCACCAGCAGGGACCAAGACCCACCAGCCCACATGTTACCAAACTGCAAACTAAGCCCCTGGATCTGGGCTCGCAGTACTGTGTGCATAGGTTTTAATGATCACCATTCCAGGTGGCTGAGGAGCAGGTAGGGTGGCCACTTTATGCAAATGAAAAAAACCCGGGCACAATGTATTTTAAGCGAGCAGAAAACCCTAAACTATTTATAATACATGTAAATGACATTAGAAATATTTCAACATGTCTTTTTTTTTGAGTAGGTGCCAGCTGAAAATACTTTGCTAATTGCAGAATATGTTGCAGAAAGCAGAAGAAACAAACAAGAAGCAAGTCTGAACAGCTAGTGTTGTATCTGATATGTCATATCAGGAGGTTTCAGAACAATAATATCAGATGCTGGGAAGAAACAAGATACAACGCGGTTTTAAGGTTCATGTGTATCACAGTTTATCTTATCAAGCAATGGAACAATACACAATAACGAGAGAGGAGAACATGAATGTCTACAATGAAAGCCATCAGCTACAGTTTTCTGTAAATATTGTATTACATGCAAGATGCTAGGAGTTGGCCGCCATGTATACCTGTAGCAGTGCCAAGGCTATTGTATTCAGCACACGCCTCTCTGCTCTTTTACACGTCAGTTACTATTTCAAGGTTAACAGGTTGATGGTTTCATTTCACTAGTTACTTTGCCACCTGGTTTGTTCATTTAACCAAACATGACAAAGTGGAAATCTGAACATTTTACACTCCGGATGAGGCAAGAACTAAAAGAAATCAAATGTATTTAATCTAACAAAGGAATAGGTAAATAAATATAACGAGTTGTCTGGTGATAGAAAACGTATCCACTATTCTCAAGTATCGATGGAACAGAGGTAACTAGAAATTACTCACAATCACTGCGGTCCCAGCCGCAATCCCTTAGTAATCTACTTACTGCCCATCTTGTGATTAACGTTTATTTCAAGGAGCAATACCTTTTAGGCTTTAACTCCAATGTGTGTGATTCATATAAATTAGTGTATTTCACTTGGTCATATTTTCAAGTTACTAGCCCAAGGAGTCCCTGTGTTCTGGCTCTTTAAACTCAATGTAGGAATCTGGACCTTTTTTTGCAAGGTAGTCATTATCTCTGGAGTAATCTATTTTCAGGGAAATTACAGGTGAGTCAAAGATACAATTGTGAAGACAGAAAAGGTAAAAACATGTCAGGGCAATATTTGTACCTTTTATACTGTTGTTATGAAACCATAAGGTAAATGAATAAACTTCATTTTGTCAATGAGGAGTGTGTCTATGTTGCTGCAGATTAAACTATAGTACAAGTTCATAAGAAGCGGTAAGGAATGAAATAAACCAAGTAGCAAATGTTTGATAGATGATGTCAGTAAACCCGATGTACAGTACAGACCAAAAGTTTGGAACCACTTCTCAGTTTTCTGTATTTTCATGAATGTAAAAATTGTATGATTTACACTGAAGCATCAAAACTATAAATTAAAAAATGCAACATTATATATTTAATAAAAATGTGTGAAACATCTGAAAATATGTCTTATATTCTTGGTCCTTCAAAATAGCCACCTTTGCTTTGCTTAGCTTTGCACACTCCTGGTATTCTCTTGATGAGCTTCAAGAGGTAGTCACCTGAAATGGTTTCACTGACAGGTGCCCTGTCAGTTTTTAAGTGGACTCTTGGCCTTATAAATGGGTTGGACCATCAGTTGTGTTGTGCAGAAGTCAGGTGGATCTACAGCTACTACTGACTAGACTGTAGAATTTGTATTATGGCTAGAAAAGCAGACAAAATAAAGAAAAAAGAGTGGCCATCATAGCTTTAAAGAAAACCACCACTTAGGATGTCGGTTGTAAGCAGTAATACGAGCACCAGCCAGGGAAGCTGGTGCCGGGTACTACTTTCGATACCGTGGTTATAACACTTTTTAAACCTAGAGCAAAAGAGGCTTCGGCGCTGCGCGGACCGTGAACGCGCAACGTACTCCGTCATTTCCTATTGTAGGCGCGCGCACGACGTGCGCACGCAGCGCCGAAGCCTGTTCTGCCTCAGAGTTTTTTAAAAAGCGTTAAAACCGGCGATACCGCGGGTATAACACTAAGGAAAGTAGTATCGGCACAGCTCACCCTAAGCTGGTGCTCGGTATTTACTGCTTATATACCGACCATTCTAGTGGTAGGTTTCCTTTAAGAAATGAAGGTCAGTCAGTCCGAAAAATTGGGAAAACTTTGAAAATACCATTGCAAAAACCATCAGCGGTACAAAGAAACTGGCTCACATGAGCGACCGCCCCAGGAAAGGAAAAACAAGAGTCACCTCTGCTGCGGAGAATAGGTTCATCCGAGTCACCAGCCTCAGAAATTGCAAGTTAACAGCAGCTCACATTAGAGACCAGGTCAATGCCCCACAGAGTTCTAGCAGCAGACACTTCTCATAACAAAACTGTTAAGGAGGAGACTATGTGCCAGCAGCCTTCATGGTAAAATAACTGCTAGGAACACTGCTAAGGACAGGCAGCAACACAAGAGACTGTTTGAGCAAAGAACACAAGGAGATTGACATCGATAGACCAGTGGAAATCTGAAAAGGGAATGAATGGACCCGACATACCTAGTTCCTACCATGAAGCATGGAGAGGAGGAGGGGTGTTATGGTATGGGGCTTTGCTGGTGTCTCTGGGGGGTTATTCAAAATTGAAGGTATACTGAACCAGCATGGTTACCAAAGCATCTTGCGCAGGCAGCATGCTATTTCATCCGGTTTGTGTTTAGTTGGACCATCATTTATTTTTCAACAGGAAAATGACCCCAAAAACACCTCCAGGCTGTGTAAGGGCTATATGACCAAAAAGGTGAGTGATAGGGTGCTATACCAGATGATCTTGCCTCATAGTCACCAGAACTGACTCTATTGAGAGTTTGTTGCGTTGAGTTGGACTGCAGGTGAAGGCAAAAGGGTCAACAAGAGCTAATAATCTCTGGGACTTCTTCAAGACGTTGGAGACCATTTCAGTGACTACCTCTTGAAAGCTCATCAAGATATTCCAGAGTGTGCAAAACAAAGCAAAAGGCGGCTACTTTGAAGAACCTAGAACCGTGAAGACAATTTTCAGTTGTTTCAACTTTTTTGTTTAGTATATAATTACACCTGTGTTAATTCATAGTGTTGATGGCCTTCAGTGTGAATCCACAATTTTTATAGTCATGAAATTACAGAAAAGTCTTTGAATGAGAAGGTGTGTCTAAACTTTGGCTGTTTGTACATATACAGAGCATCTAATACAAATGAGTCAGATTTTTTGACTCATGCACATAATTGTTTTGTGGGCTTAGAGCATAACCACACACACACAAAGCAAAACCGATAAATCCCACCGATTTTGTATTGTTTAATCTCATATAAAACTGAGTGAAACAGACTGAGACAGAGAGATACAAAGGAAGAGACATAAAGACAGAGAGAGACAGACAGAGAGAGACGACTGAGAGACAGAGGGAGACAGGACCAAGAAAGATAGATTACGACAGACAGAGAGATAGAGAGAGACAGAGAAAGAGACCGAGTGACAGACGAGAGAGAAAATTGAGAGAGACAGAAACCGACCAGAAGAGCCGCAGAGAGAGACAGCGAATAAGAGTGAAAAGCAGAGAGATAGATAGATAGATATAAAATATTTCTGCTAACCCATACTAGTTGGTTAAGTAAAAAGTTTTTACTATCCTGGGCAATGCTAAAGGCTACAGCATAGTTATTTTAGGTAGTAGGGTTCCAGGAATTTTTACATTTTCATTAAATTATTATATAGTAATTTGTATTATACGTTTGATGAATTTTATTTATGGATGAAGAATTATGGTTCACCATGGTTGCTTTCATCTATGGGAGTGTGAACAAATCATCATGTTTTGCGTCTAATCCCTATGGAATTGAAGGGTTGTCCATATTGTATCCCTTTGACGGCCTCCTTTGAATAGATCTTCCATAATGTGGATTGGTATATCCAAAAAATTAGAAGTTGTATTGAAGGTCCTGTGAGAACTGTAATTGTGCCGTCAATCCACGTCTGACTGAGCCACTATATCACCATTAGAGAGGGTGAATCGATTCTAATAATCTAACTTAGGTTAGAATTTCAGGAAAAAATTCGATTCGGCACGAAGCCAAAGTTTAGGCTGATTCGCGGAATTAAGTTGTTTTTCCCCTCTTTTTCAGCCTAACATGGGGGCCGAGAACAATGGGTAACATGGGGCAGAGAACTGGAAGGATAAAGGAACACCCCCGATGACATCGCAGACCTGTAAGCAATCAGCAACCGCAAGGATTGTCACACAGTCCTATAAAACCCCAGACCATTTTCACCTCTCACACTTCACACTTCATGTGCTGCCTGAGCGTCTATTTGCCGCTTACTCTCTGTGTAGTAAAGGTTCTTCTGCAATCCCTGGTGGTCTTTACTTTAAGGGGGATCTGTATACCCCAATGATCAGTTTATTAGTGACAAAACGAATAGGAAGAAAGAAATCTGTTTGACGTTCATGCACTGCAGTAGCGATTGGTGGACAATCCCTGGTTGATTTTTACAAGGGGGATCTTGTTACCCCAAATAGCCGTTCTTAGTAAACAAAAAACGAATAGGAAGAAATTGACTTTTCAAAACAAATTCTATAATGACAATTGGGGCATTGTACATTGTTGCCCTTATGAGGGCTTATTCAACCTCTTTCTCTTTTTCGAAACAAATTCTTATATGTAATTGGGGCATTATTTATTATGATTGTTTGTGGCCTCGTTTTGTTCTGGATGCACTTCTGACAACCTATTTGTTGTAGTGGTCGGTTCCACAAATTTGCCTGTCTTCTGACCCTCTCGCTTTTCTTTTAATGAATCAATTGGGGCGCAGATTTTCTCCTTTCTCTTGCACTTCTAGTTTTAGCGACAACTGTTCTGGTGCAATTGGGCGGTATAAACTTACCCACCTACAAAAAACAAGGTCTACACGTTCCATAACAAAATTCATGAAGGGGGAGAGTAATTTCAGGCACTTCTTGCGTGTTGCCAAAAGTATTAAACACTTGCAACCACCATCTAAGATCAAGTCTAGAAAGGCCACAATTTGTGCTCCAAAAAGACAGACCTTGCGACACAATATAAATGGCCCCATGTGTTTGTTGCTTCCCTTCTGTGTTCGCTTAGCTCAGAGAAGCCTTTTTTTGAAATGTATGTTCAAAAATGTGGTTGTGGTTGTTGATTGAAGAACAAATATTGTTATAGACAATAAATGATATGTAACACTTAATCCTATCAAGGTATGTCATAAAGGACAGTATACAGCAGTACGCTGCACACTACAGTGCATATAATACGGATGTTATGTGCACTGTAATCTCTACCAATATAGAATTACAACCATATAATTACAGCATTTTTATTTGCATTATTAAGCCAATGTTAGGACTTTCTGGCAACTAATAGCTTGACGTGAGGACCACATGTGTTTAAAGGAATTTTAACATACAAATTTGTCATGTATCCGAGACAACTTACTGTTCTGGATGTCTCAGCAATCCGCCATGTATCCTTCATTATAGCTTGAAACATGCCGAAAGTACCTGTAAAAAGACTTTAAGAATATGCAAAACACGGGAGTGCTCCGGCTCAGAATTATGCACACCTCGTGCATATGTCTCTGGATCCAGAAGAATAGAGGTGAGTATTGCGCCAGAGGCGTGCACAACATTAGCACATAGCGCCCAGGATATTTTAATGTTGTTTTTACCCACATGTCATGATGTCATGACGTATGAAATACGTGTTAAATAGGTTAACCTGTTCGGGTAAAAGGTTGATGAAGCAAGTAGAATGTGCTTTATCCTATGAATATAGAGCAAGCCCTCTTGTATGTATTAAAAAATACTAAAAACTCACTGCCACCAGGCCTACAGCCTCTTCTAAAACAAGAAGACTAAGTCTGACTGGAATCTGCCACTTAGTTTGTGTTGGAATCTGTATAATGTTGTAATTCTTTCTATTATTTTACTGGGTGAAAAAAATGTTCTTTTATGATGAACATGATGATCAGTGCAAATGTAGTTAGAATGAAAGCGTGCCATAGATAAGGTTGATATACTAATAATGCAGACTGCACCACTGTACTCTGATGGACATGCACAGGGAAAGACAGATTTGTGCTTTGTCTTTTATAAACTCGATTTCACCATAGGCTACACCCTAAACCATAGAAACGAATGGAGTCACTAATATCCAAGAAACAGTCATCTATTCCAATGAAAGCAGCACCCATTTAACACAGTGTGGCCAAATTTGTTGTACAATGTTTACACATAATTTTTTCAATGTTTTATTTAGGTAATTGGTAGAAAGGAACATTTAAAAATGCTAGTATAATCACAATTGTCACATCACAAGAACATTTCTCATATCAGTAGCTGTACCAGTTAGGTCTGGATACATCACTGTATGTAATAAAACCATAAATAAAAGGTCATTTATTGACTTCTTCTTTTATTCAGCCAAATTTTATCAGCTGAAAAAGGGGTAGAACGGTACAATATAAAAAGGTTGGATCAAAACAAAAGCATTTTGTAACACTATTAATACAATTTCAGTTACATATGTGACCCCAGGACGTCAATATAAAAGCTTTTTTAACAAAAAAATCCATTCGAAGACTAGCAAATAAAATGTCAAGGATGAACCTCACCCATATTTTTCCTTCCTGTATTCCACTTATACCCTGTGAGCCATGCATTAGGCTGACATGTGGAATTAAGCTATTTCAAACAACTGGTTCAAAAAGGAAATTAATCTATCTTTCTATCATCCTCCAGGGTTCGGACTGGCCCACCAGAGTTGAGAGGATCCTCCGGTGGGCCCGCCTAAACCCAATACTGAGCCTAGAATTTCCACAGAAAACACCACAATTTGGAGGCTGCAGAGTATATTCCTGGGGGAAAATGAAGGAGTGGGCCCCCAAATTGATTTTCTCTGGTGGGCCTAAGGAAAACCAGTCCAACATTGTGTATTTATGATTGATACCTGTAGTTTTATATTATTGAACGGAACAACTAAAAAAACAATGCAGATGTGAACTGTTGTGCATTCTCTTCTTGGACATGAAATCTTTTTGGCACACAAATGCTTTTCAGGACACCTGCAAACTGTATCTGTTCCCTACAGCACATGGGGAATGCCATGGGAAGCAGGGATCTCTCACCCTACCTGCTCCACCCTTGTGCCTCTATTGCAGCAGGAAGCTGCTGGCGGCAATGTTGGCGTCTGCTGCCCTACTTACTGTGTAGTAGTCCATCATCAAATCACAAGATCATGCACACTTTTACATACATAACGGGTTTCTAGCTGAAGCTCCAAGCATAAGTAATGATGCTGGCTTAAACATGACAAGTGACAATTAACTGTAAGTGGTAGTTCACGTAACAGACCAACAGGTGCACATAGGGCGTGGTAGTATGGTGGAGTTTGGTTATATTATTACTGATGTTTGCCACAGTTCTGCAGCATGAAAAAAGTGCTCCAAAAAGAAATGTGTGCACACTGATTGAGCAGTGCAGGGTGCGTCAGGAGTAAAGACTGTGCACCCATTTGATGAATTCTGGCGCCCCCCCTCCGCACTCCACAGACAAACTGCACATAGTACTGACTGCACTGGGAGTATATAAAGTGGACCATTGACAGGTGCAAACATTGGATCATGATTCTGCAGTTACAATCTGTACAGGACACACACACAAGAGTGGCTACTCCCAGTTTTATATCTCTGCTAAAGACTGCTCGTCATGCTTTGGCCAGTTAAGTGACGAGCAACTTCTGATTGCACCTGAGCCAGGATTAAGGATTGAAACCAAGCGCACCACTATATGCTGGGGTGCCCTATAGTAGGATCCACTTCTTTTCTTAGCAATGAACCTGAGGGCGTGTGCTTAATTAACATCTATGAAGCCGGAACCCTCAGAATCATTTGCATAATCTTTAAAACCTTTTTGTGAAAAAACAGGAATAGGAAGCTAAAAGAAGAGCAGATCCTACAAGAGGAGGCACCACCAGTAGAATTATTAATTGTGCTTCTTCTACAATCCTTAATTCCCCTGATGGATAGATTTCTAAATTTTAAGTGGAACGGCAAATGGCTAAATATTGTTCATTTTTATGACTTGTTTTAGATTTTATTAGAAATTCACTCCAAGATTGATTGAGAAAAACAAAACATTAACCTTTGTATGTAAGGCTACATTCCACACGCCGTGTGGCCCGCCATTATTGTAGCACGAGGGCACATGTCGGCACTGGGGATAGGAGGATGTGCCCCCTCTCCATAGCAATGTAGGGCTGTTCACACTTTTTTGTTTAGTATATAATTACACCTGTGTTAATTCATAGTGTTGATGCCTTCAGTGTGAATCCACAATTTTTATAGTCATGAAATTACAGAAAAGTCTTTGAATGAGAAGGTGTGTCTAAACTTTTGGTCTGTACTGTACATATACAGAGCATCTACATACAAATGAGTCAGATTTTTGACTCATGCACATAATTGTTTTTGTGGGCTTAGAGCTAACCACACACACAAAAAGCAAGACCGATAAATCCCACCTGTATTTTTGTATTGTTTAATCTCATATATAAAACTGAGTGAAACAGACTGAGACAGAGAGATACAAAGAGATAGAGACATAAAGACAGAGAGAGACAGACAGAGAGAGACAGACTGAGAGACAGAGGGAGACAGACAAAGAAAGATAGATTACGACAGACAGAGAGATAGAGAGAGACAGAGAAAGAGTGACAGACAGAGAGAGACAAATTGAGAGAGACAGAAAAAGACAGAGAGACAGAGAAGACAGGAAAAGTGACAGCGACAGGAGATGATAGATATGAAGAACTCTTTTCTGCTGAACCCAACATACTAGTTGGTATGGGAAAACAAGTTTTTTACTATCCTGGGCAATGCTAAAGGCTACAGCTAGTTATTTTATGTATTAGGGTTCCATGGAATTTTTACATTTTCATTAAATTATTATTATATTATTTTGTATTATACGTTGATGACATTTTATTTATGGATGAAGAATTATGGTTCACCATTGGTTGCTTTTTATATATGGGAGTGTGAACAGATCATCATGTTTTGCGTCTTAATCCCTATGGAATTGAAAGTTGTCCATATTGTTATCCCTTTGACGCCTCCTCTTGATTAATATCTTCCATAATGTGCATTTGTATATCCAAAAAAGAAGTTGTATTGAAGGTCCTGGAGCAACTAGTAATTGTGCCGTCAATCCACGTCTGAATGATCCACTTAATATCACCATTAGAGATGGGTGAATCGATTCTAATAATTCTAACTTCGGTTAGAATTTCAGGAAAAATTCGATTCGTCACGAAGCCAAAGTTTATGCTGATTCGCGGGAATTAAGTTGTTTTTTCCCCCTCTTTTTTCAGCTAAATGGGGGCGAGAACAATGTGTAACATGGGGCAGAGAACTCTGGGAAGGATAAAGGAACACCCCCGATGACATCTGCAGACCTGTAAGCCAATCAGCAACCAGCAGGCTTGTCACACAGTCCTATAAAACCCAGCCATTTTACATCTCACACTTCACACTTCATGTGCTGCCTGTAGCGTCTATTTGCTGCTACTCTTCTGTGTAGTAAAGGTTCTTGCTGCAATCCCTGGTTGTTCTTTAAGGGGGATCTGTATACCCCAAATATCAGTTCTATTTAGTGACAAAATCGAATAGGAAGAAATCTGTTTGACTTTCATGCACTGCAGTAGCGATTGGTGGACCAATCCCTGGTTGTTCTTTAAGGGGGATCTGTTTACCCCAAATAGCAGTTCTATTTAGTGACAAAATCGAATAGGAAGAAATCTGTTTGACTTTTTCAAAACAAATTCTATAATGTACATTGGGGCATTGTACATTGTTGCCCTATGAGGGCTTATTCACCTCTTCTCTTTTTCGAAACAAATTCTATAATGTACATTGGGGCATATTTATTATGATGTTTGTGCCTCGTTTTTTTCTGATGCACTTCCTGCAACCTATTTAGTATGTGTCGGTTCCACAAATTTCCTGTCTTTCTGACCCTCTCGACTTTTAATGAATCAATTTGGGGCGCAGATTTTCTCCTTTCTCTGCACTTCTAGTTTATCGACAACTTGTTCTGGTGCAATTTGTGCGGTACACTTACACCTACAAAAAACAAGTCTAACACGTTCCATAACAAAATCATGAATGTGGAGAGTAATTTCAGGCACTTCTTGCTGTGTGCCAAATTATTAAACACTTGCAACACCATCTAAGATCACAGTCTAGAAAGGCGCACAATTTGTGCTCCAAAAAGACAGACCTTGCGACACAAATAATAAATGTGCCCCATTGTTTTTGTTGGCTTCCCTTCTGTTTTCTCTTTAGCTCAGAAGCCTTTTTTTGGAATGTATGTTCAAAATGTGGTTGTGGTTGTTGATGAAGAAAATACTTGTTATAGACAATAAAATGATATGTAACACTAATCCTATCATGGTATGTTCATAAAGGACAGTATACAGCAGTACGCTGCACACTTACAGTGCATATAATACGGATGTTACTGTGCACTGTAATCTCTACCATTATATAGAATTACACCATATAATTACAGCATTTATTTGCAGTATTAAGCCAATGTTAGGACTTTCTGGGGCAACTAATAGCTTTGACGTTGAGGACCACCTTGTGTTTAAAGGAAATTAACCATTACAAATTTAGTCATGTATCCTAGACATACTTACCTGTCTGTGTCTTCTCAGCAATCCCGCCATGTATCTTCATATAGCTTGACATGCCGAGTACCTGTTAAAAAAGACTTTTAAGAATATGCAATTAACCCGGGAGTGCCTCTCGGCTCAGAATTATGCACACCTCGTGCATGATGTCTCTGGGATCCAGAAGAATAGAGGTGAGTATTGCGCCAGAGGCGTGCACAACTATTAGCACATAGCGCCCAGGCATATTTTTAATGTTTTTTTACCCCACATGTCATGATGTCATGACGTATGAAGATACGTGTTAAATATGTTAAACTGTATCGAGTAAAGGTTGATGAAGCAAGTAGAATGTGCTTTTCCTTATGAATATAGAGCAAGCCCCTTGTATCAGTATTAAAAATACTAAAAACTCACTGCACACCAGGCCTACAGCCTAAAACAAGAAGATCTAAAGTCTGATCTGGAATTCTGCACTTAGTTTGTGTTGTACATCTGTATAATGTTGTAATTCTTTCTATTATTTATGGGGAAAAAAATGTTCTTTTATGATGAACATGATGATCAGTGAAATGTAGTTTAGAATGAAAAGCGTTGCCATAGATAAGGTGATATACTAATAATGCAGACTGCACCACTGTACTGCTGCTGACATGCACATGGAAAGACAGATTTGTGCATTTCTTTCATAAACTCATTTCACCACTAGGCTACACCCTAACCATAGAAAAGAATGGAAGTCACTAATATCCAAGAAACAGTCATCTATTCAAGAGCAGACCCATAACACAGATGGCAAATTTTGTTGTACAATGTTTACACATAATTTTTTCAAATGTTTTTATTTAGGTATTTGTAGAACATTAAAAATGCAGTATAATCACAATGTCACAATCACAAGAACATTTCTCATGATCAGTAGCTGTACCAGTATGTCTGGATACATTCACTGTATGTACATAAAACCATGAAATAAAAGGTCATTTTATTGACTTCTTCTTTTATTCCGCCAATTTATTCAGCTTAAACTAGGGGTAAAGAAGGTACAATATAAAAAGGTTGGATCAAACAAAGCATTTGTAACACTATTAATACAATTTCAGTTACATATTGTTCACCCCAGGGACGTCAAATATTAAAAGCTTTTTAAACAAAAATCCATTCGAAGACTAGCAAATAAAATGTCAAACTGGATGAACCTAACCCATATTTTTCTTCCTGTATTCCCACTATATACCCTGTGAGCCATGCATTAGGCTGACATTGTGGAATTAGCTATTTCAACAACTGTTTCAATAAAGGAAATTAATCTATCTTTCTATCATCCATCCAGGGTCGGACTGGCCCACCAGAGTTGCAGAGGATCCTCCGGTGGGCCCTGCCTCAACCCAATACTGAGCCCTTAGAATTCCAACAGAAAACACCACAATTTGGAGGCTGCTAGAGTATATTTTCTGGGGGAAAATGAAGAGTGGGCCCCCAAATTGATTTTCTCTGGTGGGCCTAAGGAAACCCAGTCCAACATTGTGTCTATTTATGATTGATACCTGTAGTTTTATATTTATTGAACGGAACAACTAAAAACAATGCAGATGTGAACTGTGTGATTCATCTTTTTGGCACCTGACATCTTTTTGGCACAAATGCTTTTCAGGACACCTGCCAACTGTATCTGTTCCCTACAGCACATGGGGAATGCAATGGGGAAGCAGGGATCTTTTCCACCTACCTGCTCCACCCTTGTGCCTCTATTGCAGAAGGCAGCTTCTGGCGGCATATGTTGGTGTCTGCTGCCTACTGTACTGTGTGTAGTAGTCCATTTCCTCACATCACAAGATCATGCACACTTTTACAGTACATAACGAGGTCCTAGCTGAAGCTCCAAGCATAAAGTAATGATGCTGCTTAACATGACAGTGACAATTAACTTGTCAGTGGTAGTTCACGTAACAGACTCAAACAGGTGCACATAGGGGCGTGTTAGTACTTGGTTGGAGTTTGTGTTATATTTATTACTGATGTTTGCCACAGTTCTGCAGAATGAACAAAGTGCTCCAAAAAGAAATGGTGCACACTTCTTGAGCAGTGCAGGGTGCGTCAGATTAAGACTGTGCACCAGTTTTGATGAATCTGGCGCCCCCTCCGCACTCCACAGACAAACTGCACATAGTACTGACTGCACTGGTGATAAATGTGGACCATTGACAGGTGCAAACATTGGCTCATGATTCTGCAGTTACAATCTGTACAGGACACACACACACAGAGTGGCTACTCCAGTTTATCTCTCTGTAAAGGAATGCTCGTCATGCTTTGGCCAGTTTAAGTGAGAGCACCTTCTGATTGCACCTGAGCCAGGATTAAGGATTGTAAACCAAGCACACTTATATGCTGGTGTGTGCCCTCTAGTAGGATCCACTCTTTTCTTAGCAAATGAACCTGAGGGGCTTTGTGCTTAATTAACATCTATGAAGCCTGGAACCCTCAGACTCATTTGCATAATTCTTAAAACCTTTTTGTGAAAAAAAAGGCCATAAGAAGCTAAAAGAAGAGCAGATCCTACCAGAGGAGGCACACAGTAGCATATAATTGTGCTTCTTCTACAATCCTTAATCCTGATGGTAGATTTCTTAAATTTTAAGTGTTAACGCAAATGGTCTAAATATTGTTCCATTTTTATGACTTGTTTTAGATTTTATTAGAAATTCACTCCAGATTGATGAGAAAAACAAACATTAACCATTTTTATGTAAGGCTACATTCACACGACGTGTGCCCGCCATATTGTAGCACGACGGGCACATGTCGGCACTGGGGATAGGAGGATGGTGCCCCTCTCCATAGCGATGTATGGCATGTCCTATATTTCTCCCGGCTACGGAACAGTACAGTGCCGCACGTGTGCTGCACCGTACCACCCCTGTGCGGTGCCGTTCGCTCATTGGCGTCTATAGGGGACGTATATACAGTGTACTGTATATACGATGGCCGTATTTACGTCCTCCATACAGTCATGTGAATATAGCCTTAGACTGTAAGGTTATGAATTTCAGAATTTTTTGAAATTCATAAAAAACATATAGTCACTGTATGAACATTGTAAGCAGAGGTGAAAGCTAAATAGTTACACTGAGAAGTAATAATTTTCATGTTGCTTTGCTTTCACACAAAAGAGTCTTTATGGGTGTTTTTAATTTGCTTTGCTTGTTTTGATCAATAAATCACATTTATTCTCAATGCGCATTTGCAGTAAAAACGATTTCTCAGATGTATTGATTCATTTTACTATGTGTGTTCTTTTGCTGTACTCATTAAAAGTTGTAAAGGGTAAAATAACAATTTCAAAATAAAGTCAATGCCTGAAGCTCCCCGAATAATTAAATCAGAAAAGATGCTGGTCTTCTAGGGTGTCTATTGAGCTTCATAATTAATCTATAAAATAATAAATATATTTTTCAATATAAATAACATATTTGGAAAATATTGCCCTTTTCATTTTTTAAATACATTATACAGCACTTGAATAAACTCTCTGGGGGACATTTATCACTGACGTTGCTCAGAGGTCGTGATAAATATGCCCCTCTTTGCTTTAAAAACTGTCCTGCCAGCAGAATGCATCATTTAAAAGAGTGCAGGTCTATCTACCATTTTATCAGAACTTTAGATGAAATGTTTTACTCCAAAGATAGACAAAAGAGATAGATAATTTGTATTTAAGGGAAACTGTCACCACAGTTTTCACAAATAAAGCTAGTGGCAGGTTCCTATAGAGACCAATTAACAATCTGACACCCTTCTTTAAAGCTAAAAATTGTTTCCATCACATTCCCATAAAATCAGAGTTATACACTTGCCTGGTATCTAGGGATCTATAGAGCAAGTCGGGGGCATGGCTTAAAGTCATGTGACCAGGGTGACATAATCACAGATCCTTTAGCCATTATCCTTTTAACATTAGCAAATTGTACCCCATACACACACAAAAAAATCACAACATGCCTGCATGGACTTCTACTGCTCTTCATGCAGGCTGCTGTGATTTCATGTGGTTCATGACATATGTGCTTGGTGTACAGTTTGGTAATGTTAGGAGTGTAAAGGACCTGTAATGACCTGTAATGACGTCACCCTGGTAACATGATTGCTGCACAAAGAGAAAACATGGGGAGGGGCTGCTGGATTCAGCCCACGGAGGCCACACCCACCTTGACTCGCTGTAGACATCCTTGGATACCAGGTAAAATTATGAAGTTGAACATATGGGAATTTGATGGGAAGAATTTTCAGCTAAAATCAGGTTGTCAGTTACTAGGGCTCTTTAGGAACCTGCCACTTGCTGTATTTCTGAAAAATGTGATGACAGGTTCATTTAAGGTGTTTTACAGGCCCAGCCAATACACAGCTGAGATGTACCACATCATCCCAGACAATCAGATACAGACCAACAATCAATGGGAAAATGCATTGATTTTGACAAGATTCAGTATTGCCAATCACAGTGTATAGATGTATTTATGGCCAATCATGCCTCTGCCTTCTATCAGTGGGAAAAGACATTGCCATTCACAAGAGAATCACGTGACCTCTTCTAACCACAACATTGCTAATTTTGAATGTTGGCATGTATAATATTGGTTGGAAGCGGTCGCATGATTCCTTTGTGAATGGCAATGTATTTTCCTTTATGTTTTTATTATGAGCCCTATAACAAACAAGGTATACTCAACTCTCCAGCATCCTGGTGCAGCATGGCACCTTCCGTCACCTCTGAACTCCATGGCCCAGATTTACTAATAACAGTGCAAACAATGTGCAGTGAAGTGTGTGGTGAGCGCCAGATTCAGGATTCTGGCGTCAGTTCTTAATAAATCTGGCACCCCCTGCATTGCCCCGACAGAGTGTAATACTTTTCTTTTGGTGCACCTTTAACATAGGGTGTGCAATACATATCTGTTGGAGTTTGCACGGTCTGACTTTGCACCAGAACGCCCATTTCAGTGCAGGAGTTTGTGTCATATGTGTTGTTTTGTGTGCAGCCGCAACACAAAACGGTCACGTGTAATACAAATGTGGCGTGGACATTTCTTAAATACCTGTGCAAGCACTTTGCACCTAAAAGAATGTGCAAAGTCCGCCAGAAAACTGACGCACTGCTCTTAGTAAATGTGGGTCTATTTGGACATAGAGGCTCAGCAATTATGTCAATAGAATTAGGCCACTTCAACTGAATCCAGGATGCAGCTCTAGGCTCTAGTGTGTGCACACTGTCATTACCTTTGTATAGAGAAAATGGTGATGGAGGTGCTGCACTGCACTGGAGAACTGGAGAGAGGTGAGAATACATTGGAGCACATTTACTTACCCGGTCTGGACTGTCCGACGAGGGTGAAGTCCAGCGCGATTCACCAAGATCATGCGCCCGATATCCTAAATGTGTTGCTTCCCCGCTCAGGTCCGCCGGAGTGCACCATCTTCTTCGCGGGGTATGTGAGTACATGTCTTGTGACACAATTAGAATTTTAAATCCCGCGCTTAGTCCGAATCAGTCAGGCTGTTCGACGGCCACGTCCCCCGACTTGTGTCGCATGGCGGTCAGCGCGATTGTGCCAAAATCCGATCGCTTCTGCCAAAAACCCCTGTTAAATGCAGCGGAAATAGTCAGGAAACCCGACGGAAATGTGGTCCGCGGACCCTTAGTAAATGTGCCCCATTGTTTGTTATTTGTAGTATATACCTCGTGTTATATCACACCCCATGGGCCATATTAAAAAAAGATTAATTCTGGAAACCGCATTATTTAGATGCAGCGTATCCAGCGGCAGTCTAATTATTCTAATATAAATATACATTATATTCTGACTATATATCCTAAGCATTAAAAACCCAAATGAAACATTTCTAGTGATTGGCAAAAAATATTGATGGAACAAACATTTCATCAAATTCAGTAGACATAAACCAGGCTCCCACTTACATTAGCTACCAATACCAATTTTCTTGGAAATCAATTAGCTTGCCAGTGATTTTTTTGATTGGGGAAGGAAACTGTGTATCTAGAGTAAACTAATGTGACAACATAAACCCTACGTAGAAGATGAGGTAATTAAACTAATGACCTAAGTGTTGAAATGCCGCTTAGGTAAGCAGTGAGATCCAATATTGTACCGAGCTACAAAAGATCATAAAATGATCATTAAATTACACGCAATTCCAATTGAGGTCTAAAAAATGACATTTAAGCCATTACCCAAGGGCAGTTCTTACCTGCTGCCTATTTTCCGCAGTGTTAGCTGCTTTGGTTGGTTGTTTTGCTTCAGTGTTCAGTAGGAACGGCCAGCCGTAATACCAATGGGGAGAACCTAGTGGTTAATTGGTAGGGGGGGGCCAAAAGTGCCTGAGGGAATTTTGAGATGAGCCTGAAATCTTCCTCCTGCCTCATCAGTGGCTTCACGCTACATTGGCAGACTGGTTCGAGCTGATAGAAAGGCAACAGTGACTCAAATCGCCACCCGTTACAACCAAGGTAGGCAGAAGAGCATCTCTGAACGCACAGTATGTCGAACTTTGAGGCAGATGAGCTACAGCAGCAGAAGACCACACCGGGTGTCAATCCTTTCAGCTAAGAACAGGAAACTGAGGCTACAATTTGCACAAGCTCATTGAAATTGGGACAGTAGAAGATTGGAAAAACGTTGCCTGATCTGATGAGACTCGATTTCTGCTGCAACATTCGGATGGTAGGGTCAGAATTTGGCGTCAACAACATGAAAGCATGGATCCATCCTGCCTTGTATCAACGGTTCAGGCTGGTGGTGGTGGTGTGGGGAATATTTTCTTGGCACTCTTTGGGCCCCTTGGTACCAATTGAGCATCGTTGCAATGCCACAGCCTACCTGAGTATTGTTGCTGACCATGTCCATCCCTTTATGACCACAATGTACCCAACATCTGATGGCTAATTTCAGCAGGATAATGCGCCATGTCATAAAGCTGGAATCATCTCAGACTGGTTTCTTGAACATGACAATGAGTTCACTGTACTCAAATGGCCTCCACAGTCCCCAGATCTCAATCCAATAGAGCATCTTTGGGATGTGGTGGAACGGGAGATTCGCATCATGGATGTGCAGCCGACAAATCTGCGGCAACTGTGTGATACCATCATGTCAACATGGACCAAAATCTCTGAGGAATGCTTCCAGCACCTTGTTGAATCTATGCCACAAAGAATTGAGGCAGTTCTGAAGGCAAAAGGGGGCCCAACCCGTTACTAGCATGGTATACCTAATAAAGTGGCCGGTGAGTGTATGTGGTATTGATATGTCCTATTGACGTGAAAAGGCTTCAATTTATCAACTGTTGGTTCTGTTTTCAGCAGCTGAAGTATTTATATGTAGCTATAAAACAAACATAGAAAGAGAACAGTTAGCACTGTGAAAATACTGGCAAACTAAACGGCTAGATGTGCGAAAAGCTACCATAACATAAATAAAAGAACACATTTTAGATGCACATTACAGTGAATATTGGCTGTATAGTATCCACTTTTTTGAATGGACAGTACATGACAGCATTAAAAGCCATATTTTTAACAGCTTTTAATGGACCGTGCAAGCGAAATCACAAATCACTTATGTATCTATTTTTCGGCTTGGCTATTTCTTCTTAATTTATTAATTTTTTTGATGCATGCCCTCTTTTGTATCTTTTTTTTTTTGCACAAAAGACAATGGGGCACATTTACTTACACGGTCCTGTCGCGATCCCCGATCCAGAAGGTGCGATGAAGATGAAGTCCGGCGCGATTCACCAACATTGTGCGCCCAAGATCCTGCATCTGTCGCTTCCCCTGCTCAGGTCCGCCGGAGTTCACCTTCTTCTTCCTGGTGCTTGTAAGTGCTTGTCTTACGACACAATTTATGATGTTAAATCCTGCAAGTTGTCCGAATCCGTCGGGTTGTACGATGACCCGCCCCCGATTTATGTTGTGTGAAACGACGATGCACTAAAATCCGATCGCGTGCGCCAAAAACCCCTGTTGAATGCGGTGCTAATCGGAAATAGGTGGGAAACCCGAGGAAAATGCGCTCTGCGGACCCTTGGTAAATGAGCCCCAATCTCTCTTCAAAGTCGACTACGGGTGCATCATCTACCTGACTTAACATCAAATTCCAGATCTGGTTCTCTTGTTTTAGCATTGTGACTATTTAAAAAGTCTGCTGTCCCAAGCAGAATTAGGAATACGAGTTTTTTTTTTTAATTTGTGACTTTTTGAAAAAAAATGAAATACAGTAAAGACCTTCACTCCTTGAATGTCAAATGTATCAAAAAGGAAAAATCACTAAGATACATCAGACCATCAGAAGCCACCTTTTTCTTTTTATTATGTATGGAAGACAAATAGAGATATGCCCCATACATTTTTGATTAATCATTTTACTATGTAATTACCACCGATTTATGGTGATTAATGGACCACATTCTAAGATAAATCTAACTTCTTTAGTATTTTGGATCACCCCTGGTTTTGCTCCAATATTGGCAATGTTACCTCAACATGTAATAGCAGGTGGAGCCTTTGGATTGCGTCTCAAAATGCAACCAAAATACACGTGTGAACCCCAGGGGCTCTACAAATATGAAACCAGAAAACTATTTTGCCCTACAAAATCTCAATGGCACTCCTTCCCTGCCGTGCCCTACCATGTGCCCTGACAGTGGGTTACATCCACATATGGGATGTATTAATGATAAATATTACTCAATTCCAAATCAAACTGATGACAGTTTCCCATTTAGTTTAACATTTTTTATCTTATCACATTATAAGATTTTTTTTTTCATTTACAGTAAGTGGTTAAACAACAAGATTAGAGATGAGCGAACATGCTCGTCCGAGCTTGATGCTCGGTCGAGCATTAGGGTACTCGAAGCTGCTCGTTGCTCGGACGAATACTTCGCCCGCTCGAGAAAATGGCAGCTCCCGCCGTTTTGCTTTTTGGCGGCCAGAAACAGAGCCAATCACAAGCCAGGAGACTCTGCACTCCACCCAGCATGACGTGGTACCCTTACACGTCGATAGCAGTGGTTGGCTGGCCAGATCAGGTGACCCTGGATTACTGGGTGTTCACTCTCCTGGACCCACGGTACAAGCAAAATCTTTCCACTCTCATCCCTGGAGAGGAAAGGAGTGTGAGAATGCATGAATACCAGCAGGCCCTGGTTCACAAGCTGAAACAGTATTTCCCTTCTGACAGCGCTAGCGGCAGAGTGCGTAGTTCTGCGGGACAAGTAGCGAGGGAGAGTAGGCGAGCAGGCAGCTTGTCCAGCACTGGCAAGGGTACGCTTTACAAGGCTTTTGCCAGCTTTATGTCACCCCAGCAAGACACTGTCACCTGTCCCCAGTCTCGGCAGAGTAGGGCTGATCTTTACAGAAAGATGGTGAGGGAGTACGTAGCTGACCATACCATCGTCCTAAATGATCACACAGCTCCCTACAACTACTGGGTTTCAAAGCTGGACATGTGGCACGAACTGGCGCTGTACGCCTTGGAGGTTCTTGCCTGCCCTGCCGCTAGCGTCTTGTCCGAGCGGGTTTTCAGTGCAGCTGGTGGCATCATCACCGATAAGCGTACACGCCTGTCGACTGACAGCGCTGACAGGCTGACGCTTATTAAGATGAATAAAGCCTGGAATTCTCATAATTTCCAATCTCCACCAGGTGAAGGAAGCTCAACCTGAATAATTTATCCACTCCTCCTCCTCCTCCTCATTTTCCTCCTTCTCCTCCTCTTTGTACAGTAAAGCAGAGGAAAATGGCTATTTTTTGACAGGGCCCACTGGCTCTTGCTATAGTACTTCATGCATTTAATTTTTCTGGAGGGCCACCTACCCGGTCCTCTGTTTGAAACAATTTTTGTGAGTGCCACATACAGGCACTCAATCTATTCCATTTTTCTGGAGGGCCACCTACCCGGTCCTCTGTTTTAAAAAATTTTTGGGACTGCCACATACAGGCACTCAATCTATTCCATTTTACTGGAGGGCCACCTACCTGCTCCTCTGGTTTGAAAAATGTTTGGGACTGCCACATACAGGCACTATCCAAATTAAATTGTCTCCATAGCAGCCTCCACACGTTGTCTCCATTGCTACCTCCAAAAGTCGTCCAAAAATCCACAAAATATACTTGCAAACTTTTACCATTTAGGGATATTATTTCAGCGCTTCTTGCGCATCTGTTTACATTCCCCTCACCCGCCATATCCTAAACTTATAAGAACGCTACTACACTTGATCTTATACAAAAGGTTCTTAGAAGTGCTGTTTGGGGAGTAGCCTATAGACAGGGGCTTGGATTGGCGAAAGCTCGCCTGGCAGCGGAGCGCCAATGGCTCTGTAGTTAAAGCTTTGGTTGACTATCAAGTCTTGTAAGATAATATTATTTTGTAGGTTCACACTGTAAGACTGTCAACAAGGATTAACCCTATAGCTTATGGAGCAAAATGTACAGTGAAGTACAGTGAAATAAAAAAAAATTGTTATTCTATTTTCATATGTTAGATCTGTTAATGCTTTAACATGTATTAATATAACTCTGGATTAAAGGGGTTGTCCTCTTTCAGCAAGTATTTGATATGGTTTGTGTTAGGAAAAGTTAGCCAACTTTCCAATATGCTCTCTGTATCAATTCATCATAGTTTTCTAGATCTCTGCTTGCTGTCCTGCTGTAGAAAGCTTCTTTGTTTACTTCTAGTTGATAGAATCTGTCCATGTGATGTGATGTAAATGCTATTATTACAGAGAGTAACAGGAGCTGTGTGATAGTAACGGCTTGTGCACCTGTATATTCATCACATCACATGGACAGATTTCTATCCACTGGAAGTAAACATAAAAGTTTCCTATAGAATTACAGCAAGCAGAGATCTAGAAAACCATGAGGAATTGATACAGAAAGTATATTGGAAAATTATATAACTTATTACACAAACAATATCAATTATTTGGTGAAAGTGGACAACCCCTTTAATGTCTCCACCATTTTATTAATATAGAAACATGTGCACTAGACGCCATTTAACAAATAAAGCGTTTGCAGTTTTCTTTCTGGCAACTTTATTTTGCAGTCCAAATATTTTATACCACAATGGTTTTGGTATTATTCAGATAGGATTTGTGCAAATGCTTTAGGCTGGTATGAAAAAAAAACACAGCAAAGTAAGAATAGTGTAAAAAAGAAGGATTAATATGGTTAATTTGTTAAAACTGCACACACTACAGTGAAGAGGATACGACTCACAGTATCGAGTATCACAGCAATATATGATGCAAGGATTCCCTTCTTTCTGCTTAATCCAAAATATTTAGTCGCTCTGGACCATGTGTCATCTTAAATTGCCCTTTTTTTTATTTGAAGGAACTTGGCAGAGAGACTGATCTAAACATCTTGGAGAATAAATCACTAAGCTTCAGTGAATGAATTCTGGCTTGCTTTAAACAACATTCAATGTAAATGGGCATGTGCACAGCACCATTTTAGAGAGAATCGGTGCTCCCTGATGACATCACGAGAAGCAACGATCCTCCCCAAAATGGCGGCAACCACGCACTGCTAGACTATGTTGGTGGCATTTAAAGGGTTAGCACCTGTGATCAGTGCTGGTTGCTACTGGTGGCGGTTCAGATACATGTTGACCAGAATTTTCACTTTAGGCCAAACCCAAACTTTCTGGGGTCCCCTCATCACTATCTGTGATGTCTGTTGTCCTCTGATAAAACTTTGTATTTCTTATGCTGCTAAAAAGTAGTAAAAAAATGATCATTAAAAAAAATTCAACTTCTTATAAATGCACACAAAAAATATATGTGTGATCTAAGAAATTTCAATATGTAGTATAGTCACTTCTAGTTTTCTGTGGAACGGAAAAACCATTTACTCAGCATGTTCTGCAAAGTATTACAGCATCATAACTTGTGTAACTATGGTCATAAATATTATTGTTTCCATTGTATCAATCGAATGACATCGCAACATAAAGTGAAAGACACAGCAGTATTAGAAGCAGAGTGTGGAGATCGCTCCCTGGCACCGGTGCGGTGGGAGATCCGGGCTCCGCTTCAAGTATGTCAAGCTGGCAGCACGCAGAATATAAACACATTCTTCTAGTTTCTGATGATTTTGCACTAGAGGTTATAAACATAGACAGTTATTATATCATTTTAGGTATTAATCGTTTTAAAGAGCTTTGCATTTGTGATTCCATATAATAGTCCACAGGGGGGTAATATGAGGTTTCTGGAGCAGTGACCCCCCCTCCCTCCAAATTGGAATAGAAACCTTAACCTATCGTACATTATTTATAATAATGATCTCTGAACACAGAGCAGAGTTTCTCTCCCAGGCTCTAAGACTTTAAAGACACTTTAACCTTTTCACCTTTTATATAGTAATTTTCAGTCCAGACATTGTACTACATAGGTACTTAGGAAATGTAAAGTTTCAAACATGGTTGGAATAGAAGTCAAAGGTTTTGCTCTTGACTGAAGCAGTAATATCGCTGTAATACCCCCACGGGAACACTCAGCTTACCTCTCTGTGCCTCTTCTGGATACTTCATTCCTGCCATTAAGGTCATCTGGCGAGCTCCTTGGGTCCATCTAAATGCCAGGTAATGGGTTATTAATAGCACAACATGGGTTTTTTATACAAACTATTCACAGTAAAGGATTTCTGTTTATTACAACAGGTGTTTAGTAGATCGGCCACGGCTTGTAGATGTGGGGGTTATTTTTTAATTTTCTATTACATAAGCTTTTGTTTAGTAGGAAGGAATATTGGAGCATAGTCTAATAAACAACATACATGACAATGATTACCTGCCCACTACCTACAATTCAAATCGCAGAAGACGTAATAAAAAGAACAAAACGAAAGTAAAAACAAAGTCAAATTCTACAACAAAACTTGCGTCACACTACACACTTCACTTCTACATGTTACATCCCCCCAAAATTTTTCCCCATAAGTAGGTGAAGTATTCATCTATCTCAGTCTCATAAGAGATGATAAAGTGAGTTACACATGCGATTCCCCATATTAGTTGGGGATTGGAGAATAGGGGACATATGTTACCTTTAAAACACATTTCTCCTTTATTTGGCCTATTAGATATAGTGCATCTTAAATTAAGATACTTTCAGGGATGAATTTAGGCTCTCTTCTGCTCTCTTCTATAGTACAACACCCCCTCCACCCCATCCAGTAGTAATATACACTCACCGGCCACTTTATTAGGTACACCTGTCCAATTGCTTGTTAACACTTAATTTCTAATCAGCCAATCACATGGCGGCAACTCAGTGCATAAAGGCATGTAGACATGGTCAAGACAATCTCTTGCAGTTCAAACCGAGCATCAGTATGGGGAAGAAAGGAGATTTGAGTGCCTTTGAACGTGCCATGGTTCTTTGTTCCAGAAGGGCTGGTCTGAGTATTTCAGAAACTGCTGATCTACTGGGATTTTCACGCACAACCATCTCTAGGGTTTACAGAGAATGGTCCGAAAAAGAAAAAACATCCAGTGAGCGGAGGCTACAATTTGCACAAGCTCATCGAAATTGGACAGTAGAAGATTGTAAAAACGTTGCCTGGTCTGATGAGTCTCGATTTCTGCTGCGACATTCTCAAATATAACGGGTTGTCGAAATGCCACTCTCTAGCCTGCTGTGCTGCGATGACTCTGTCATGCCGTCCCCTATAGTTCAGGTCAATATTGCATGTTTTTAGATGTCTATCCTACTTCCATTCTTCACATCTGTCATCCATGGCTGTGTTGCCATGAATTGTTGGCATAATGGTGCGATAGGCACGCCTCAGAGCATCCATGCATCTGCCCCCACTTGCTGTTTCCTGTCCATTTCCGTGGTGTTTCTTCCATCCGTTTTCCTGAAGGTTCCAAGGTGTTTTTGGCCAGCTTCCTGTGCAGAGCCTTGTGTCCCCTTGAAAAATGCTCGAGTCTCCCATTGACTTCAATGGGTTCGTTATGCGACGAGCACTCTCGAGCTCGGGAAAAGTTCGCTCGATATAACAGTACCCGAGGCATTTTTTAGTTTCGCCTCATCTCCTCAAAATGCATGCATCACCTCTTGTAAATTCATCACTTGGTTGTATCTTTCAATCAATGGAGCTCACTGAGTCTGGTTGTTTTCTTTAGCTATAGATGCTACCGAGCGGCGATAAACGTGCATTGGCTATATACAGAATGATATATGGATGGGCTTTTTGTAACATTGAAATATGGAACAGTGGAATATAACTTTTTTTTGGTAAGTATTCTGAAGCTTTTTTTTTTTGCAGTCAAGCTGTTGCTCTCTGGCTCAATCATGTATGCAAACTCTGTTTTGCCATAGCGCCTGCTGACAGTTATTCGTATCTGTGGATTATAGTCATATGTGTACATCTAACTCCCAAATAACCCGAATAAACTATAGGTATAAATAGAGGAAGAATAGACAGAAGCTAGTATCGCATGAAAAGTTTAATTCTGGTTAATGCCTCGCACTTTCTCTGTCTTCAGATTGTAGGCTATCCTCCTACTATCAGAATGTAATCTTGGTTATTACCATCTGCAGGCTTTAAGGCTGATTGCCATCTATTAGAACAACAGTAGCTCTGTTAGTTAAAGCTTTGTGTTGACTATCAAGTCTTGTAAGATAATATTATTTTGGTAGGTTTCCCACTGTGACGTCCCAAGTTACCATATAGCTTATCGCGAGCAAATGTACAGTGAAGTACAGTGAAACAAACAAAAAATTGTTATTCTATTTTCCATATGCTAGATCTGTTCATTTTTTATTAAAACATGTATTAATATAACTCTGGATAAGGGGTTTCCTTTTCAGCACATATTTATAATGGTTTGTGTTGGAAAAGTTTACCACTTTCCAATATGCTCTCTGTATCAATTCATACGCTAGTTTTTCTAGACTCTGCGTTCTGTCCTGCTGTAGCAGCTGCTTTGTTCTTCTAGTTGATAGAATCTTTCCATGTGATGTATGTAAATGCTATTATTATCACCGAGAGTACAGAGACTGTTGTGATAGTAACGACTTGTGCACCTGTATAGTCATCACATCACTGGACAGATTTCTATCACCTGGAGTAACATAAATTTTCCTATAGAATTCAAGCAAGCGAGAGAGTCGAAAACCACTGGTGGGAAGTTATCCGAAAGTATATTGGAAAATTATGTACTATTACCAAACAATCTCATATATTTTGGTTAAAGTGTGACAACCCCTTTAATGTTCCTCCACCATTTTATTAATAAGCAAACAGCTGGCCACTAGACGGCTCACTGTTACAACAATAAAGCGGTTGGTCAGTTTTCTTTCTCTGGCATCTTTATTTTTCAGTCCAATTTTTTATATACCACATGTTTTTGTATTATTCAGATAGGATTTGTGCATGCTTAGGCTGGTATGAAAAAAAAAAACACAGCAAAGTACAATAGTGTAAAAAAACTGTGGTTAATATGGTTACTTTGTAAAACTTACGCACACCTACAGTGAAGACATGAATATACTCACTAGTTCGAGTATCACAGCGATATACTGATGCAAAGATATCCCTTCTCTTTCTAGCTTAATCCAAAATATTTAGCTCGCTCTGGACATTGTCATCTTAAATTGGCCCTTTTTTTTTTTTGAAGGAACTTGCAGAGTAGACTAGATCTAAACCATCTGTGGAGAATAAAACAACACTACGCTTTTCAGGCTAATGATTCTGCTTTTGATGCTTTAAAACCAACATTCAGTGTAATGGGCATGTGCACAGCACCATTTGAGAGAGAATCGTTGCTCCCTGATGGACACACTAAAGTCAACGATCCTCCCCAAAATGGCGGCAACCACGCACTGCTTAGACTAGTCTGGTGGCATTTTAAGGGTTAGCACTGTGATCGTGCTGGTTGCTACTGCGGGCGGTTCAGTATCCATGTTGACCAGAATTTTCACTTTAGGCCAAACCCAAACTTTCTGGGGGGTCCCCTCATCTACTCTGTGATGTCTTGTTGTCCTCTGATAAAACTTTGTATTTCTTAGCTGCGCTAAAAAGTGTAAAAAAATGAATCAGTTAAAAAAATTCAAAACTTCTTATAATGCACCAAAAAATATTGTGTGATTCTAAGCAAATTTCAATATGTAGTAATATTCACTTCTAGTAGTTTTCTGTAGAACGGAAAAACCTTTACTCAGCATGTTCTGCAAGTATTACAAGCACTCAAGATCATAACTTGTGTAACTATGGTCATAAATTAATTATCTGGTTTCCATTGTAGTCAATCGATTACTTCGGCGAGCATAAGTGAAAGACCCAGCATATTAGAAGGCAAGTGGTCGGAATCGCTCCCTGGCATCCCGGTGCGGTGGGAGACTCCCCGGCTCCGCTTCAAGTATGTCAAGCTTGCAGCACGCAGTAATATAAACACTTCTTCTTCTAGTTTCTGATCGATTTTGCACTAGACGGTTATAACATGAGCACAGTTTTTATATCATTTTGGTACTTAAATCCCCCGTTTTAAAGAAAAGACTTTGCATTTGTGATCTCCATATAATAGGTCCCAGTGGGGGTAATATGAGGTTTCTGTCAGCAGTGCCCCCCCCCCCCGCCCTCGCACATTGTGGAATAGAACCTTAACCTCTCGTTACATTTATTTATAATAATGATCTCTGAACCAGAGCAAGAGTTGTTCTCTCTCCCAGGCTCTAAGACTTTATAGACACTTGTAACCTTTTCCACCTTTATATAGTCAATTTTCATTCCAGACATTGTACTAACATGGTTACTCTCAGGATAATTAGTTTCAACAACATGTGTTCTGGAAGTAGAAGGTCAAGGTTTTATTGCTCATGACTGAAGCAGTAATTATCGATGTAATACCCCACCCGGGAACACCTCAGCCTGACCTCTCTGCCCGACTTACTGGAACTTCATTCCTGCCTTAAGGCCATCTGGCCTAGCTCCCTGGGTCCATCTTAAATGTCCAGCTGTATGGTTATCTAATAGCACAACATGGGTTTTTTATACAAACTATTCACACGTAAAGGATTTCTTGTTTATTTACACAATGTGTTTAGTAGATCGGTCTGCCACTGGCTTGATAATGTGGGGGTTATTTTTAATTTTCTATTACATAAGTCTTTTGTTTAGTAGGAAGGAATATTGGATGATGTCTAATAACCACATACCATGACCATAATATTACCTGCCACACTAACCTCATTCAATCGCAGAAGACGGTAATAAAAGACAAACGAAAAAGTAAACAACAAAGTGTCAATTCTATTGACTTTTACAAACATTTGCGTCACACCGTACACACTTCACTTCTACATGTTTCATCCCCCAACAATTTCTTCCCCATACGTAGGTGAAGTATCTCTATCTCAGTCTCATAAGATGATGATAAAGTTGAGTTATACACCTGGCCGATTCCCCATACTTAGTTGGGGATTGGAGAATAGGGGACATTTTCCTTTAAACACATTCTCTTCTCCTTTATTTGGTCCTATTAGATATAGTAGCATCTTAAATTAGATACTTTTCAGGATGAAGTTTAGGCTCTCTTCCTGCCTCTTCTATATGTACAACACCAACACCCTCGCCCGCGCATCCCAGTCATAATAACCCACTCATCCGGCCCTCTTCATTAGGATACCCTGTCCAATGCTTGTATACACTTATTTCCTAATCAGCCATCACATGGCGGCAAGTCAGGCATAAGTGCATGTAGACAGCGTCAAGGATCTCTTGCAAAGTTCACAACCGAGCATAATTATGGGACAAACGAGGATTTGATGCCTTTGACGTGCCATGGTTTCTTTGTTCCACGAAAGGGCTGTCTATATTTCCAGAAACCTCTGCTGATCTACTGGGATTTTTCAACGCACAACCATCTCTACGGGGTTTACAGAGAATGGTCCGAACAAGAAAAACATCCAGTGAGCGGCAGGTCTGTGGGCGGTAAATGCCTTGTTGAATGCAGACGCGTCAGAGGAGAAATGGGCAGACTGGTTCGAGCTGATAGAAAAGGCAACAGGGACTCAAATCAACACCCGTTACACAAACCAAAAGGTAGGATGCAGAAGAGCATCTCTCTAACGCACAGTACGTCGATCTTTGAGGAGATGGGCTCACCGCAGTAGACAGCCAACCGTGGGTCCTACTCCTTTAAGCTAAACCTAATACTAGGCACAATTTTCACAATCTCATCGAAATTTGACGTAGAAGATAGTGTAAAAAACGTTGCCTGGTCCT